>JANHAO010014140.1:0-15484 GCA_026873985.1 Saraca asoca | reverse complement strand
TAAAATTATATATTAAATATATTAAAATAATATATATATAATAATTTTATATATAATATTAAATATTTAATATTAAATTATATATGTAATATAATAGAAGAAGATGATGTGAAGAAGAAATGGAGTGGGAAACCTTAGTAAGAAAGAAGGAATGAATGTAAGGGAATGAGTTAAGGAAAAGTAAGGAAATGAAATTAAGGGAGTATGAACCAAACACTAAGTAATGGAATGAGATATTTGATTCCATTACCTAAATGGTAAAATGGCCAACCAAACGGGCCCTAAATGAGTTTGAATGGTTAGATGTGGTGCTATTAATAGTATGGTTAATAAATTAAGTATTTTATATATACTTATATCAATACTATAATAGAAGAATTGCAAAGAATTCCTGCATCAACAAATTCAAGTAATGTATTATAAAAAAAAATTAATATAATAATATATCTGGTCTCATTCTAAATAAATATCAACTACTGAAATAGTTATTGTGCTATGAAAAATTATATGCCTAATTTTGAAGCATTTGTAATTTTTAATTTATCATCTTAAATAATATGAAAGTATCAATTTATATAAATAATTGCATGATCAAATTATTATATAAAATTTTAAAGCAATAAAGTATGCATATATCTCTTTAAAATAAATTATACAAAAAATTATGAATGTTTGATGCATCATAACATAATATAGTAAAATCATCTTAGCAATGCATGAGCAAGCATATAGTTATAAATGAAAATAAACTCTCAATATCTTATTATAAAGGAAAAAAAATTATAAGGACGAAACACAAATTAAAATAAATTATAATAAACTATGAGATATAAAAATTTAATTCAACCGAAAATTTAAAAAGCATGCTTTCAATAATACTGTTTAATACTCCCACTCAAATAATGTCTTATGTTTTTAATTTCCACCTCTTTTTTTCTTTCACTTCTTTTTTGTCGTCATCCATTCCCTGTCTCTTAAAACTCAAGGTTCTGTCCTCCTAACATATTGATTTTTAATTTAAAATAGCAATTAATGCTTGAATTACTAATTTAAAATAGCAATTAATGCTTGAATCACCATGTAATAACTGGAAAGAAATCAATTGTACTTAAATTAAATGAGATTTAGTCATTAAGGTTTTTATCAGAAGATTTTTCTATTTGTCTACAGTGGAGATGGAAGAAAAAGATGGGAGATCTTTGTTCTTTTTGGTACCACCCTCAAGATGGCAACTGGTGCTGCTACTATACTAGGATTAGCTCCTTCGATGGTCTTTCTATTGTACTTAAATAAATTTTCATAGGTGGTTGAATATTTATTTATTCTTAACAGGAAATTAATGCGATAGAATACTGGTTGACATGTTTGATTGGAAAGAAAAATTGTAAATAAATATATTGTGGGTTAATGTATGCATGAAGTTGGTCTAATTTCTCTTTTATTATTCTCTTAAAGTAAGAATTAATATTACGTAATTTTAAAATTTCATATTTTATAAATAATTTTATGAAGTTTTAAAAAATTAAAGAGATTAAAATCTCAATTAAAATATATATATAAATTATTTATGATCTTTTCTAACTTTTTTTTTGTGTTTCTTCTAAACTAAAATACTATATATTTAGTATATAACTAAAGACAAATATTTTAAATAAATTATTATTTATTGACAATAAAATTTGATTCGGTAAGTTCAGATCTTAATAAGAGCAATCTTTGGAATCCCAAATTGCATATTAGTTTGATAAACGAGAGATAAGGAGATGGAAAGAAAGAACAATAAAGACAAAAAAATTTTTTTAATGTGATTCGGCTAAAATTCTTTATTTAGATCCTACGTCTACGGATGATGTTATTGCTAGAAAAATATTTGCTGTGTACAATCTTTTTACAAAGATTTCTCTCTACAGAATTTGCTTTTAGAACTCTCTCCTCCTTTTTTTAATAAATTTTTCCCTATTTTTCCCCATTACTTGGCTATTACACAGAATTCTATAAAAATGTAAGTTAATCCTGCAAGTCGGTTTTTGCAGATTATTTATCAATCGACCTCTACAAGTTGGCCTTTTTTTTGTTTGTACAAGCAATAAGCTTTTAGCTGGTTCTTGTAGTGACTTTACTCTTATATGGACTGGTCCTCTATTAGTTGGACCTTGTCCACTAGACTTTTATCAATCCATTTATAAGGACCTAAAAGTATTCACAACATTACTAAAATTTGATTTGACTATATTTGAAAATGTGAGATATGCATCTTTTTTTTATACTACTTTAACTTTATTACACTAAAAAATAGTTAAACAAGTGGTTTCTATGTTTTTTTTCTGTTTCTTTAAATTAAAATTTAAATATTTTCAGTTTTTGAAAAACTTCATCAAAGTATTTGTAGGGTTTAAAACTTAGAAGATTATGTGACACTATAATTTAGAGGGTTATTATTTGTATTTTACCCTAATCATTTTGCTTTTCTATTTATGACTCAAAACTCAATCCCCTGTAGAGTTCTCACTTTCACTGAGACATCATTTCCAGTGATCCCCATCCTCTCCATACACTGCACCAGCAATAGAGAGGACTTATGAAAGTTCACGCAAAATTTTTTAGCGGTTTCAATTCAAAGGTGCAATCTCTCATTTGAAATTATTAAAAATTAAAATTGAACTCATGACAAATTTATCTGTAGATTTAATTTTTAATGAATTAACTTCTTGATTTTGTTATGATTTCAAAATAAGGGGTAAGATTGCGCATTAGCTGTAAGACTTTCTGGGTTGGGCTGTCACTAAATGGATTTCTGATCTGTGGGATTGGATTTGTAGTTCAATATACATTAACGTATAAGCTTTTACGAAGTGTGATCTCTTAAATTGACTTTGGGCTTAGCAATAAGAAAGCAAGAATCTATTGGTGTTGGGCCTATTATTGGGTAGCCACCACCGGTCTACCAGGCAGTTAAGCTCGTGTAGGGTTAAAAACAACTCCTACTTTTAGGCCCACATTACTGCCTAATTACAATTTTTAGTTATTCATTTATTTCTAACTTGCTTTTCATCAAAAGAAGAAATTCTTAAGTAGCAATTTAATTAGCCACCGGCAATTTAATTGAAGAAAACAATATGAGTGGTATTCACAAGAACAGTTCCCATCCGTTTAAGTGCAATTAAGTAACAATTAAGATAATTGAACTAATGATATCAACTCATTATTTCAACCTAAAGATTTTGGATTTAACGTAAGAGAACAACAATTTATAATCAATAATGGAGTAGAGGATCCTTGGGATCTCTGATCCTTTGTTAGGGTTGTGATGACAAAATAGAGTTGTGATAACAGATTTATCTTTTAACTACAATTGATCTATTTAGAAGAAGAGAAGTAAAAGATGGAAAAGGATTTAAAATATTATCTTCTGTTAAATTCATATTTTGAATGATAATTCTGTCTTTACCCACTTTTTCGTCCATTCTCCTAAATTCAAATGAACCATGAGTATTTGTAAAGAAATTTCCTTGAAGTAAGCCATGGTTAAAGAAGTGCTTATTTAAAGATTGGAAATTTTCAAGCGACTTTCCCTATATATTATTTTGTGTCCCCTCGAAGGGGTCTATAAAAAAAGTATTTTTCACAACACAATTTCCTTAATTAGTGTTTACACCATGTAAAATAATTGAATTGGAAGCCATAAACGATTTATACAATTTTGCATGGTTGAATGGCTTTATAGAAACAAATTTCTGGCTATTAAATTGACTCTATTGGACCATTTTCAACTCCTTTTCATATAATCAAGTTCATAATTTACAGAAATGACATTTTTCTTATAGAGTTAAATTTTGGAAAGCATTTTTCTTACACTATGTGAAATAATTGATTGGAAGTCCATAATCCTCTAATAAAATTTTTGAGTGATTGAATAAGTTTGTAGTAAAAGGGCCTACTAAATTAACTATATATAATTCAACTATTTTTAACTTATTTTCCTTAGAGTCAAATCTTTAGTTTCATGTAAATTTCTTTATAATATTTGTTAGTATCAAGTATTATGTTAAAAACTATGACCATTAATTATGATTTAACCCTATTTTCTTATATTGACAATGCATAACTCTATTTCTATATACATTATGTGAGTATGAAAAACTTTATAATATATTTGATATATTAATAAATTGAACCATCAAGTATCAAAATGGCATGTATATATATGCTATCCAATACTAAAAAATAATTGGTGTGCTCTCATTTGACTAATAATATTAAATTTGTTTTAAAATAAATCAAACCTATAATATATCCCCATTTATTTCAGCACCCACTTCAAGCAAGACATATTATAAATGGTTGAAGACAAAGTCATGTCAAAGAGATGGAAAATGTGAACCTATTAAAGAATTAGAGAAACAAAGTCAACTAAATACCATGGCGAGGTCGTACTAGTTAGCACATATCCTTCAATCAAATCTCACCATGTACTATCCACCAAGGCCAATTTATATATAAAAAGTGAAGAGAGGGTCAATTGGCGATGCCAAAGTGCTTCTAAAATTTTATAATAATTGCCACCAAGAGGATATATATATATCTATCCACAAAAGGCCGTTCACATTCTCAAGAGAGACACCAAATTAATTAAACATAAATGTAGGAATCACTTATGTTGTGACAATGGCCGTCAAATTAATTTTGTTGGTTCATTGGAGACTTCAACTTGCTAGTGTTTACACTGTGAAATGGCTTTGCAGTCTTTTATGAATATCTATTTCGATTCACACATTGACAAGGAATTATATGTACTGCTATTCTTAACTTGGGACAAGAATTTAACTTGGCTCAACTTGGGATCAACATAATCTTCTGATTTGTATTTGTTTAGCGATAGGAAAATTAAAGACTTAGATGTCTCTTTATTTTTTTTTCTTAGTTTGAGAATTGATTGACACTCCTCAATATAACTTTAGGTGACATAAACTTATCAAAACATGAATAATAAATGAATTTTAAAAGCATTTATAATTAAAAGAAAAAAATTATAAAATCAATAAAACATATTATACTCTTTTAAATTATGTTTCAAAATTAATTTATTCTCTTAAATTTTCAAATCCAATACTTGCTTTTTTAAATTTTTATCTTTGAACTTAGTTGTAATGGTAATTTATTTTTTCTTATATGCCTTCTTAACTTTGTTCTTGCTTTAACATCCCTCATATAATTGAACAAGCTAGGGCACGATTTAGGATTTGGGATACACTTTAGAAGGTAAAATGAATCATCATAACTGTTAGAAAGAAAAAATCAAGGGAATGAATAATTAGAAGTTTGAAAATTACTTTTTTAGTTACTTAATAATTATGATGATTCATTTTACCCTTTAAAGTGCATCTTACACTTTAGATGAGTTAAATCCATTAGTTTAACCCCCTCAATTCATATCAAACAAAACAAAATGAATCAAAACTTGTAGAAATTTTTTAAAAAATAAACAAAAATAAGAAAAATCATAAAAGTTGTGTTTGAAAGTCTATTATTTTAGTCTCAAGTTGTATATAAAATAAAAGTAAGAACAATTAATTTCTTTTTAGATCTTAAATAAAAAATTTTACTCACTTGGTATAAGGAAGTATATTCTTCCTTCTACAAATGGAATTTGCTTATTAAAATTATCCCTAATTCACCACCAAAAATGAAAAATGAATCATAACTTTTAATTAATTTATGTTAGTGAGAAGAGTTTCTCATTTAACTAATATGAAAGGTAAGTATAACGCAAGGGTCAATTCAAGTTCTGAAAATTTTGTTATGATTAATAATATATTTGATATTATCAATTAGGGATAAATATATTTTCTACCCTTGAAATATCACGAGGTGACAAATTACTCCCTCAAATCTACAAATTATTCTTAAACTTTAAAGGAATTACAAATTATCTCATTAAAGTTTAAAAAAATTTCAAAAGCATTAATTGGCAATTAGCTTAAATATTAAACTACTAAACGTCTTGCATATATATATATATATATATATATATATTATTGAGGTTTTAGTTCTTCTTCCAAAAGCTAGGCAAAAGTTAAAAGTTTACTTTGAATGTATTATTGGTTTCAACTATTATCTAAACTTAAATCATTATACTCATATTTTAGTGATAAAATAAAATATTTATTTTGAGTTTTGTGCTTTATAAATGAAGAAACAAGTCTTTCAATAAAATATATGTAACATATTTACTAGTTTTTAATAAAAATTAATAGTCAATTAACATTTTTATAGTTTTCTTCAAATTTAATGAGTAAATTGTAACTTTTTTTAAGTTTAAGAGTATAATGTATAGGTTTTTAAAGTTTAAAAGAATAATTTGTCACTTAAAGAAACTTCAAGAATATAATGTATATTTTTCCCATCAATTAACTTAAAACTACAAAAAGTTTAGTGTTGGATTTTAAAGTTGATGGAACAAACTGATTTTGAAATATAATTCAGAGGATATAGTGTATTTTATCCTTGTATAATTGATAACCTAATAACTTTGCTACAAAGACAAAATCTAATATTAATTATATATGTAATAAGTAATTTTTTTTAAGAAAGTGATAGACATGCATAATGAGACTTACAACTCTATGTATTAGACCAATGAGTTATGAATTCTAGTTTTACATTTATATTTATTTATCATTTTATTCCCACATCAAAATTCTTGGGTCTTAGAAATAATAGCTCAAAGTTAGTTGCACCATTTACATATCCTTTCTAGGGGCCATTATTAAGAGTAATAGACATTGTTCCTAGCATTTAATAATTTTTGTTTGATTGATCTGCTAAACTATGGTTCTACTACCTTTTTTATCTATGTTTCACTCAAAAGATCTATCTCAATTGTTATACTTATCTTTGTTATACCAAGGTTCACAACCCCCGTGCCTATGGCCTCATTTGCTAACCTACTTATACTAAAGATATCCATACATTAGGGTCAAAGACCCACCTATCCTAGCAAATGAGTTATCATCACTTTGGATTAACAACCCCCACCATTATTGCCTTGTCTACCAGTGTGAAAACTTTGTTAATATGGGTCGCCTAAACATGAATAGAAACCCTAAATGCATTATGTCAATTAGTGGTCTCTTGGTCATGAGCAATAATTAACTTGATTGCGGAAGATGGAGACAACCCTCCCCACAAGTAAAAAGGGAATCTCTTCTTAGGTGTCATTTGATTCATACGGGAAGTGAGTTCCCATGGGAAGTTGAACTTTCCAGGAAGTAAATTTCCTTATAAACGTCCAAAGAAATGCTTAAAGTTATTTGCTTGACAAAATTAAAATATCCTGCCAGAAATTCTTCTTATCTGGGGGAAGATAAGTAAGCAACTTCTCACATTTTGTGAGAAGTAAAACTTCTAGGGAAGTCATACTTTCTCCATTTTGCCAATTAGTCATCAATCAAACAATACACATATCTCTTACTTTTCAGGAAGTTGTACTTCCTACGTAACTTTTTGTCAAACAAACAACCTTTTAATATGGAATCATAGGATTGGAGTAAGTGTTAAAGGTAGCAAAATGAAATTTCATAATTTAAAACCTGAATCATGATTGGACCACACAACAGGTAGGTTAACGTCTTGAGCTGCGAAAGGCCTAAAAAATTGAACCAATTGGTAAACTAGACTTAAGAAGTGATTAACCAGTCGGAATGGACATAACAGGTTAACCAATTGCCTTTTCATGTCTATAGAAGGAGCAGCCTTATGATGTTTTTTTACAACCCTCATTTGTAATTAAGTAACTCCTAAAGAGCATTGCTAATGATAAATGGGTTCTAGTTAGCGCTCTTTAAGGGTATGAACTTAAGGTAAGAATTTTTAGCATAAAAAAGTCAAATTTTATCCTTAGTTTCTTAGTTTTGATATGTTGACAGTCGATTTTGATAATCGATCAACTAAGGGTTCTTTGGAACCGAGCTACTGCTTAGTCGGTCGGAGTATAGAGATTCCGATGAAGTTTCTGTGTGAAAAGGGAAGAACAAGGAAAAATTTTATCGTGGTTCGGCTAAAGTCAGTTTTGACCCCTACGTCCACGGTGAGTGATATTACTTCTTTGAATGTGTTATCTTTCTTACAAATCTTCCCTCCTATGGTCTCTCTCCCTTTTCTTACTTTATAAGGCTTCGCCCTTTCCCTCTCTTCCTGGGGAAGCCTTACAACGGATGATGGTCATTTTTTCGTACACAGTCATGATTACATTTGTACAGATATTAAATGCTGACAGCAGGCAATAAATGTTGAGCAAATCACTGTCGACATCTTGGAGGCTAACAACTGAAAGAGTGCTCCAGGCAGCATTCGTCAGAGTTCTAGTCGGTTTCTCAGGCAAGGAGAACTCGCTGGCGATCTGGTTAGTATTCTTTGAGCTTCCTCAAAGCCTTTGGTGACCTTGCCGTGGTCTGGGATGCTTCCTCTCTACTGGCCCCTCTTCCTTCTGGGCCATAGCTGCTTGCCAAAAGAATCCATATAACATCAGCCTCCCAACTCGTAGTGCACTCTGCGAACTGGGAGTTAGACTTTAGTCGGCAAAAGTTTGACGTGTCATACTGAGATAAATAAATTCCTGTAAATCATAGTTCAAAAGATTTAAGTAAAATGAATGTCTAATAAGCCAATCGACTTTGGTAGCAAATATTAATGAATCATGCAATTAAGTGTAAACGGGCTTTCAGCCAAGAAATCATGATTTTAAAAGTATATTTCATATTGAATGACGGAAGAGGTCGCTCAGATGACGAGTAGGGTGTCTGGAGTGTCAGTAGGGTTCCATTCTGGGGTTTCAGTGGAGTTCAACCCAAACATAATTTTACCGTAGAAAGGTGCCTCGTCGGGAGATCTTGTTCCCTAGAGGTATCGTCCCCTTTTCGGCTACTCTCCCCCATAGGGGCACTCTTCCTTGGGTTTTTCCTGCTATGGGAGCATAGTTGTGCTCAAACTCACTCTAAAGGCTTAGTGCGTGTAGCACCAGATGTGCCCGAGCTATTCGATAGTGAACTCTGGAGGCTTAGTGCATTTAGCACCAGATGTGCCCAAGCTGCTAAGATGAGAGCTCTGGAGGCTTAGTGCGTATAGCACCAGGTGTGCCCGAGCTATTTGGTAGTGAACTCTGGTGGCTTAGTGCGTTTAGCACCAGGTGTGCCCGAACTGCTGAGATGAGAGCTCTGAAGGCTTAGTGCGTGCAGCACCAGGTGTGCTCGAACTATTTGGTAGCGAATTTTGGAGGCTTAGTGCGTTTAGCACCAGGTGTGCTTGAGCTGCTAAGATGAGAGCTCTGGAGGCTTAGTGCGTGTAGCACCAGGTGTGCCTAAGCTATTTGGTAGCGAACTCTGGAGGCTTAGTGCATTTAGCACCAGATGTGCCTAAGTTGCTAAGATAAGAGCTTTGAAGGCTTAGTGCGTGTAGCACCAGGTGTGCCTGAGCTATTTGGTAGCGAACTCTGGAGGCTTAGTGCATTTAGCACCAGATGTGCCCAAGTTGCTAAGATAAGAGCTCTGGAGGCTTAGTGCGTGTAGCACCAGGTATGCCCGAGCTATTAAGATGCATGAGAGTTGCGAGTCTTTTGCTTGCATGAGAGCTGCAAGTCTTTAGAAAGGGGCGGCCATGTAGTTCGCTTTCCTATCTTTTTGCCAAAAATTTGAAAGTCAGGTCATCAAGTGTCTTTTTGATTTGGTCATCCGGTGCAATGATGATTCCCCTTCGACTGTCAGATTTTCGCATTTAATGTGTTGGGAGCACTGGTCCGTTAGATTCTAGTCAGTTGAAAGGTTTCTTCATCTGACGGCTCATCTTTTCTGATTTTTAAATTGGGAGGCTCCCTCTTCTCAGCCACCATTTTATTTTTGCCCTAAGTTTCCTTTTTCAACCCAAAAGCTACTTGCCTTCTCCCGAAGGATTCTGCTTCCATTCTGCTTCTGCTTTTCGACCGGTTCTCAAGTTGTCAAGATTGTTTTTTCTCCGACTCAAGCTTTAAGCTTTCTTCTTCAGTCCCAAGGTGAGTGTTTGTTTCCACGTTATTGCCTTCACTTTAAGAATTCCTTTCCCCCTTTTTTTTATTATTTTTTTTACAGACGCCTTTCGGTGGTTGGTGAGGGAACGATAATTGAAATGGGTCTCTTCCTGATATGTCGACGGTGGCTGAGGTGGGTCTTTGGACCTATGTGCTTTTTCTTTCGTAGGGTTTCCCCTTTATGCTAACCAGGCGATTTTGGGTTGTGTCCACTTTTTCTTAGTTTAGGTGGTTCCCAGCTCAACTGGTTTTCCGGTCTGGAGCCTAATTTTCCTTCTCTTCTTCTTTTTTTTTTTTATTTTTCCTTACTTGTAGATGTCTCAGCCTTCCAAACGCCATCGTCACCTTATAGTTAGTGAGGACACCGACACCGAGGAAAGTGAGGAGGCTGTTCGCTCGAGGGAAACCACCTCTAAGAGTGACGAAGTTACGAGCAGATTCGAGGCTTGTGGAGAGCCAGCGGGGGCCGGAGTTGCTTTTGCCTTTAGATGCTTTCCGTCCACCATTAGACCGAAGGAGATGGGGGGAATAGCGAAGAGGTACTTCTTTCTTAAGGGCTGCCTCGTGCTTGTGCCATCTTCTTTGGACCATGCCGCGCATCCTCCTCCGAAGTTCGTGGCCATCAGTGTTCATCATCTGAATGTGGGCCTCTGGTTTCCTATTCCCCCTTTCATTATTGACTTCTTAAATGAGTTAGGTCTCACCCGGGCGCAGCTGACACCCAATGCTTATGCTTTGTTGCTTTCTTTCGCGCTCATTCACCTTCAGAATGGTCTACGTCCTCCTAGCACACGGGCTTTGTGCTTCTTGTATCAGACCAAGGGACTCGGACGGTAGGAGGACTTCTATTATCTGTCACCCCATCCCACGAGGTATAAGAAGGTGTAACCTTCAAGCGAGGCTCGGGGGAAATCCAACGTGGGCCCCTACAAGACCCGTTAGTTTTTTGTGTCTTGCCCTTCGTTCCGTCGTCTCCAGAATTTTTCTTTCACTGTGGACCCCGGTGAGTGAGTTGGAGTGAGGATCGTCATTTTTGTTGTTTATACATATATGCATGTTTGATGCTTTTATATTTTCTACAGAGGGAGTCGAAAAAGAGAGATCGGAGCTGAGCACCGAGGAGACGGAGATACTAGACAAACTATCTGCTTCAGATGCCCTTTTGAACAACGCACGATTCACCGAAGACCTTCTGCAGGCCTATGAACTTTCTCCCCCTGTGGGTATCGAGCTTATCGACTGCAAGCGTGATATCAGGGTTCGCGGTGTTAGGGAAGTGCCATCTGTAGAGTTTAGCGAGGACCCAGATATGGGTAGAGTTAACCTCATTGAACCTCCTCGGAGTTGTAAGCGGGCCACCGGCGCTCACACTGACCGCCCCTCCTCTTACCTTGCTTCACAGAGGCCTACTCCAGCCATTACGCTTCCCCTTTCTGCTTCCACCCAGGCAGACCTCCCCTTCTGCTTAACTATAGTCGAGGAGACCCTTTCTTTGCCTCCCTAGTCTTTGCGTCGTGAATCCACCAAGACAGAGAGAGGGGTCGAGAGGGCACAGGGTCACGAGAGCGACTCTCCCGAGTAACCTCTCTCGCGAGGGCGGAGACTCGATAGAGGGAAGGAGCCTGCTTATGACTCGTTGGCTCCAGGTGCTTCGTCGGTTCATTCTACCGCAGGGCCGGGTAGTAAGACCCAGTTCTTTTATAACTTTGTCCACAAGAATATTGGGCATATCCTTGGTCAGAGTGTCACATCCTTGGAGGACAATGAGGTACGAAGAAGTACCTTGATGGAAACGTTGGCTCATGATTGTTTGGTGGTAAGCAAAAGTTTACTCCCTTGGTTTCTCTTATATTTTCACATTGCTCGTTCTGACCTCTTTTTTTTTTTAGGGGGCACTAGAGGCCATCAAACAGAGAGAAGAGTGCAAAGCCTGGGAGGTGGAGAGGGAAAAGTTGAAAGCCAACCTAGTTGCTGCTACCAATGAGACAACGAGGCTGGCCAATAAGTTGGAGGATACTAAGCGCCTCGTAGAGGATGCCCGCGTGACGACGAGGAGGGGGGAAGAGTCTTATGCTCGTGAGGTGGCTGACTTCGCTGTGAGGCTTCAAAGGACGCACAAGGAGCTCCAAAAAATTAAGGATGATTTGGTTTTTCTTGCTCGAGAGGCCGAGGACTTCCAGAGGCAACTTGTGGAAGCTCGAGAGGAGGCAATGCACGCCACCAAGGAGGCTCGGCGAGCTGAGGAGAGGACCATGCGCACCGAGGGTGTAGTTGCTAAGGTCAAAGAAGAATCCTTCACCATGATCGAAGAAGCCCAAGTAGTGGCCATTGCTCATACTACTAATAGCTTCATGTATACTCTGTGGTTGCAACACCCAGACATGGACTTCTTTTTCTTCGACGGGGAGATCTCAGAGATCATTCAGGGCTTCATCGAGAGTGTGGAGGCAGCTTCTTCGTTAGGCGCGGAAGGTACCAAGGCTCCTGTTAAGGGGAGAGATGTCCCGATCGGTGCGGCCCTACTAGGGGAAGCAGCTGTCGAGGCCGATCTAGGTGGCGATACAGTGAGGGACGCACCCGTCATGGATCCTCATGATACTCAAGATTCTCCTTCGTCGGGGCCTCCTCCTGCCACCTCCTCTTAGACTTTTGTTTCTCTTTTTCCTTAACTTTTGACGGATACTAGCTTGTCTAATGAGATAATTTTAACTTCAATGATCATTACCTTCTTTTCTTTTTCTCCACCTTTACTGTTTTTATTCTCTGATGGCCTATCTAGGCGAACACTAGTTTATCTTTTACTTCGCAACTGCATGCATGTGTCTTGCTTTGATTGAAACAATGTTATTCCCGTGAGTCCGTGGAGTTCATATACACAACTGATACACCTAAGTAAATGGTATGCTAAAATGAATGGCACTTTATTTATTCGCAACGCCACTACGAATTTCCCTCATAGGATTTATTCTAATTGTAATAAGGCCGGAGGTGTTTGGCATTCCATGCCCAAGGAAGTTCTGCTCCTTTGACGTTAGTGAGTCGATACCCCCTGGCTTGTAACCTCTCCTTCACGACATATAGACCTTCCCAATTTGGTCCTAGTGTTCCGTTCCTGGGGTCACGACCTCCTAGCGGCACAAATCATAAAACGAGGTCACCTATCTTAAAGCTTCAAACTCGTACCTTTCTGTTGTAATGTCGGGCTACTCTTTACCGATAGGATGCTGCTCTTAAGCATGCTTCATCCCTTTTTTCCTCCAAAAGGTCAGTACTTACTGAGAGTAGTTCATCATTTTCTTTCACTTTGAAAGTGGCTCTGCGGTGTAAGGTGACCTCAAATTCAATCGATAGCATGGCCTCCGTTCCATATACCATTGAGAAAGGAGTTTCCTCGATGGAGTTACAAACTGTGGTGCAGTAGGCCCATAACATCGTGGGTAGTTCATCCACCCACGCTCCCTGCCTTGCCTCCAACCTTTTTCTCAAAATTTACTTGATGATTTTATTTACCGCCTCTACCTACCCGTTGGTCTGGGGGTGATCTACTGATGAGAAGCTCTTTTGGATTCCAAGGTCGTCACAGAATTGGATAAAATGCTTGCTGGTGAACTGTGTTCCATTGTCGGATACTATCTGCTGAGGGACCCTAAATCGATAGATGATGTTATTCCAGACGAATTTCTGCACTTGGGAAGACGATATCTGGGTTAGCTCTTTAGCCTCTGCCCATTTGGTGAAGTAGTCCACGGCGACAACGGCGTGTTTACAATTTTCGTGGCCTATGGGAAGAGGCCCTATCAGGTCGATTCCCCAAATGGCAAAGGGCCATGGGCTGATCATTTGTTGGAGGCAGGCAGGGGGAACCCGAGGGACATTGGCAAACCTTTGGCATTTGTCACATCTCCTGACCAAGTTGATGGCGTCTTGCTTTACGGACGACCAGAAGAAACCTTGCCTAAGGACCTTTTGAGCCAGTGAGAGCCCCTCAGCGGGTTGCCACAATGTCCGGCGTGTATTTCTTTCAGAATGATGTTGCACTATGGACCATCAATGCAACGAAGTAACGGGGCTGAGAGGCCTCTTCTGTAGAGTGCATTGTCCACAATGCAATATCTCATCGCACAAAATCAGATATGGCGGGCCTCCAACTTATCTTTGAGGAGTTCGCCGTTGTGAAGGTATTTTATTATGGGGGCCATCCACGAGTCTTGTACGGGATCGGTGATCATTACCTCATCTTTTTGTTCGATGCTAGGGGAAGGCAGGATTTTTACATGGATTGCGTCTGCAAACTCGGCATCCTTGGTAGTGGCGAGTCGGGTTAGGGCATCTGCGTGGGCGTTCTGAGCCCGTGGCACCTGATTCACCTCATACTTTTGAAATGCTTGAAGCATCTCCTGTGTTTTTTTTCTAAATACATGGGCATTCTTGTCCCCTTAGCCTAATATTCTCCTTTTATATGGCGGACGACCGGCTGGGAGTCACTGCAGATCTTTAAATTTTCAACTCGCACCTCCCTTGCAAGGTGAAGTCCAGCTAGTAGCGCCTCGTATTCAGCTTCATTGTTGGTAGCTCAAAAGTCGAGTCTTAAAGCAAAGTGGACTCTATGTCCTTCAGAACTGATCAGCAGGACTCTTGCTCTCACTTGATGGTCGCATGATGACCCGTCGGTGTAAAGCTCCTACCAGGGGCTTTTTAGGGTTCCAGCTTCTTCCTTTACTGGTCCAGTGAATTCTGCTATGAAGTCAGCTATGGCCTGTCCCTTTATTGCTGATCAGGGCCTGTAATGGATGTCGAATTGGGCAAGTTCAACTGCCCATTTCAACAACCGTCCTGACACATCCGCCTTCTGAAGGGTTTGCCTTAACAGGTATTAGGTCGGGACCTTGATTGAGTGGGCCTGGAAGTATGGTCGTAGCTTCCTTGATGCGATCACAAGGTAATATGCAAGTTTCTCGATGGGAGCGTATTTTTCTTCAGCGTTCACTAGCCTTTTGCTCACATAATAAATCGGGAGTTATACCCCGTTCTCCTCGCAGACCAAAGCGGCACTAACGGCGTGCTACGATACTCCTAAGTAGAGGGTGAGGACATCGCCTTCCTGTGGCTTGGAGAGAAGAGGAGCCTGACCCATGTATTCTTTCATGGATAAAAAGGTGGCTTCACACTCGTTCGTCCATTCGAAGCGCTTGGCCTTCTTCAAGGCTTCGAAGAAAGGCAGGCATTGATTCGTTGCTTTAGACATAAATCTGCTTAGGGCCTCAATTCATCCAGTTAAGCTTTGGACATCCTTGATCCCGCTGGGCGATCTCATATCCATGAGTGCCTTTATCTTCTCGGGATTGGCCTCTATGCCTCGATTATTTACCATGAAGCCTAAGAACTTATCGGACGCTACTCCGAAAGCACATTTCAAAGGGTTCAGCT
>JANHAO010014139.1:0-15557 GCA_026873985.1 Saraca asoca | reverse complement strand
ATACAATCCTTTCATTACCTATATCCGGATTGGTCAGAGGCATGGATGAAAGTCAACCTCTATAACCAATCAAAGTTTCTCAACCCCGTGAATTATTTGACTTAAATGAATTTGACCACTCAAATCCAATCTAAGTCTCATGAGCACTCAAATCCCATTTGAGTCTCTTATTCAACTATGCGCATGGATTTTACCAGTCAAGCTAATTCTTTGAGTGATCATCAGATATCAACTCCGAAGAGTGGTAATGAATCCTATCTTGATTAGGAAATGCCTAACTACACTTCCAGAAATGCCTAACCTAAGCCTTTATAGTTCCTCATGAATAAAGTCATGTTTGACTTGGTCAAAGCATAACCTTTCATATGAAAGACATTCCACAATCTTAAGCTAGAATGCAGAAACTGTTCAACAAAGCCAAATTCTATAGAATTTCTTCTAATGATGCCAATTAACATCACACTATAAATATACAATAACATAGCTGAAAGTAAGTCATTTTGGACCTTAAAAAGCTTAGTGAGAGCACAATTAAATGAGTGAAATATTTTGTTATCAAATTCCACCACACTTAGCTTTTGCACTCCCGGGCAAAACACAAAACGAAACATAAAGGTCAAAAGTAGCAAGAAGATACAAGACCTAAAATTTTTCAGCAATGATGAGAATCTTATCACAAACAAGGATGCAGCAAAATTCAGGACACATAGCATCTTGAAGCTTATTCTTTATAATTCAAAACTCAAACCAATTAGTAAAGTTATTTCATCAAAAGATAGATTAACTTGGTAGACTTTACAAGGAAGGCTCTTCTCACAACTCTCATTGTGTTTAGAATGGGAAAGTGTTTCTCTCATATTCATTCCATGAAAATGCACTACTATAAGCTTACTTATCATCTAATCTCCACTACTTAAATCACATGCATGGCATAAATCATAAGGACTTCAAAAGGTTGTAATGGGCTAAAGGAAAAGAAGAAGGGGGAGGGATGTTATTGATATGACAATTCAAAATCTAAGAGAAGCATAGAACATTATGGCATAGACTCCACTTCTCTTTATTTCTCTTTTCTGCCATTATTTTTCAGAATTATGCAAAAAATTTTGTAGAATCTTTTCCTTTTTTTTTTTAGTATTTTTTTTTCTTTTTTTCAGTTCTTTTTTTTTTATTTTAGGATAATATCATGAGTCATCCTTTGCCTTTTCACCTCTCTTTTAGCATAATCCTAAAAGTCACACTTTGCCTTTTTGTAGCACATTCCCCTCCACACTTGGTTAAGAAGGAAAGTTAAGAAGAAGAAAGGTTAAATGGCAAGGATTAAGGAGTTTAACAATGGTATATTCATTGCAAGGTAAGCTAAAAGGAAAAGAATGGCTCAAGTAAAAGGGATGCCTTAATCACCTTCATGCATGCATGCTAATGTAATCTCAAAAAGAATCAAAGCAAGTTCTAGAGCAACAAAATCATGGAAGAATATTTACACATAAGGAAGAAAAGAATTCTATAGGAATGTTCAATAATTGGTTTAAAAACCTTACAAGGTATATGTCTACCACAATCAATCCACAAGCAATTCAAATTCATCACAATGCTAATCAAGTTTAAGATCATTTTTCTAAACATGCTATGCAACCTTAAAAATCACTTACAACTCATTTAAAGCCTAAAGAAACTCATCATCTATGAAGAACAATAGGGGTCACAAAAATTCTATTTTTTTAGTTTTTTTTTCAATTTTCTGCAAAATATGCAAAATTTTTGCATTTTTGGTTTTTTGGTTTGTACATTACAAAAAAAATTCTGTCCTATAATGCAGTAAAATTTTGGTTTAGTTCAAATGAAAAAGGACACTTCAAAGTAAAGCATGGTGCAACAAACTCAAATTTCAAAACTCCCCCCTATACTTAAATTTTTCATTATCCTCAATGTGAGCATAAAGTATTAAAATCATGGATATATAAAATAAAAATGAGGGAAAGAAAGCAAACGCTTGGGTTGCCTACCAAGAAGCACACTTGTTTAACATCATTGGCTTGACGGTTCATCTTTCACCAAGGTCAAATATGGTTATTGGCAGTAGCCATTTGATGGGGGAAGAAGGTATGCACAATTTTATGATCTTTGGATGGCTTGGAACTAGAGCTGGACATGGTGGCTGTATTGCTTGGGACTCTATTGGTTTAGCATTTTCCATTAACTCCTTCTGCTTTGTCACATCAAGCCAATTAGGTTCAGCATTGGTATTCAACTAAATTACATCCTACATTGATAAATCAATAAGATTAATAGACAAAACAGAAAAATCATCAGCAGGGCATGTCATAGCTTGAAGGATATTAAAACTTATTGTTACTCTATCCCAATCAATGCTAAGGGTGCCATCATGAATGTGCATTGTCATCTTAGCTAATTTCAGCAGAGGTCTTTCCAAAATGTAAATTTCTGGTTCCATGGAAGTGTGGGCAAACCTTCTTTGGATAACAATAGACATGTCTTCCCCCACACTAATCACCTTATGTTCTTTTCTCTCGAAAAATGGAGGAGCAGCACTAGCAACTTCAAGTTGAAGGTTCCCTTCTTTTTTTGATTTTTCTTTTTCTGCTCGTGCTAAATCCTCTTTTGCATTTGCTTCTTTTTCTAGTTCAACTTCTTCTTCTTTTGATGCTTGCTCTTAGCTTCTATTGGCTGAAAATCTTGGTGGCTGCTACATTGAAGGAATGGGTTCTACTGAAAGAACTACAACATCACTTGGAAACTGAGTAATTTCTTTCAAAATAGCATCATTATATCCCAAGGAATTAAGAAACTCAAAACATGCATCATTATATCCCAAAGGTGCAAAATTTTCAAAACATGCAGGATCACTTCTCATATATGCAGACATTTTAGCACATGCAGCACATATACTATTCTTATCACAACCAAAAGCAGAACATCCAGAACAATTAACATATAGGAATCCTATAATTTCAGGAAATTTAGTTAGCATATCATCATGCACATCATCAGCATGCATATCATCCATTGGCAAATCAATGGCATCTAATTGAGAAATCATATGCTTTTCTAAAGGATTGTTAATTGTTTGGGAAGAGACAGAATCATCAAACTCAATCGAATCAAGAAAATTAGGATGAAGCTCATCATAAGTGTCCTCAACTGATTCAGCAAGTAAATCCATCTAGTTTGCACTAGACTCAGCCTCAGGTTTTGCTGGTTGGTGGTCAGTTAGCTCATCTTGCAAGATCTAGCCAGGACCTTGTGTTTACAACTGACTCAGTGAGGAAGCCAATTATCCAATTTGAATTTCCAAGTTCTGCATCGTGGCTTCTTTTCTTTATTGAAACTGAATAGTATTGGTTTCCATTTGCTTTATCAACTCCTCCAATATAGGCTCAGATTGAATAGCTACTATAGGACCTTGTTCATGCATAAATGGTTGCTGCATATGTTGATATTGGCTAAAATTGCTGTCATATGGTATATTAGAGTAGTCCATCCATCCAAGGTCAAATGGATTAGGATAAGGCTTATAAATTTGCTGTTATTGCTGATATTGACTAGAATTGCTGTCATATTGTAGATTAGAGTAATCCATCAATCTAGGGTCACATACATTAGGATAAGGCTCATAAATTTGATGTTGCTGTTGATATTGATGTTCACTAGGAAAAATGCTTGCAGCAGCAGCTTGAGGTCCATAATGGTCTTCTTGAAGTACAAGACACTGGCCTACTAGATGGTCTAACTAAGAATAGATTTCGCAAGGGTGTGCTGGGGACTGAAATTGCCTTTGCCTTTGTCCCAAAACACGTTGCACAACTAAGGAGGTCAGCTCCTCCAATCTATTCTCCATTGTCTCAAAATCACAGTCCTCTAAATTTCAGATTTAATGTCAAAGAAAGGACTACTAAAGGACCTAATCATGCAGCATGCAAAGTGCAAGAATACAAGATATGCAACAAATAACACTACACTAAAGTGGCTGAAATAGTGATAGAAAGCTGAAAGCACAACAATACAATAATAAAGGCAAAAATCACTCGAAACAACACTAATTACTTTATCTACACATTTTTAAAAATTATGGGACCACCACAGATTGAAAACTACATCTAAGGGGAACCTAAAAATAAAATAATAGATCTTAAAAAAAAAAATGAAAAAATGGTCTAAATGATGGATTTTGGCCAAACCAAGTAGTGCTCATGGCAAATCAATGAGCCTTGATCAGCTTGATGTCTTCTATCAACCTACCAAAATTCAGCTCAATCTGACATGTTTGGTCTAGCAAGCAGTAGTTCTACTGTAAGTGGAAAAACAAACTGAAATAGGGGAAATAGGGGAAACAAAAATAGAAACAGAAACAATAAAAATAATAGAAACAAAAATAGAAAGAAATGTTAGTGAGTTAGTACTTAAATATACTCCTAATGAGATTGATAAAATTAGAAATGATCTTCGGCAACGACGCCAAAATCTGATCGGTTGTCGAGGCCAATCAAGATTAGAAAATTTATAAATCGAGCTACCTAAACTACTTGTAGTATAGGCAACACCAGGTCGAGTCCTTGGATCATTTTGGATGATATCAATCAGATTAAGAGATAGAAATGAGGGGGGGATTGACAGTAACTATACTAATAGCTAACACTAATGCAGAAACAAAAGTAGAAGAAAGTAAACTAACTAGCCCAAGGGAATCAACTAAACTTAAGATTAATGCTTCCTTGATCACTAAATGTTCATTCAATTGTTAATCATATTTTCTGGCCTTAAATCATAACAATAAGTTTTGAAATGATTAATGAGTCTTAAGCAGAACTCAGCCAGCAAACAATCAATCAAAAGCTTAAAAATTTCTGGGTTTCTACCATTCTCTTATAAAGTGATTATTAAGCAATAACCATATAGTCATCCAAACTAAATGAAGCTATTCAATTAAGAAAACCCAGTAAAAATAGAGAGGAAAGGAGAAGAAATGACAAACAATTGAATTACAAGTTGAAAATAGGATCTCTACATTAATCTTCAAGTTGTCAATCCCTTGGACTGATTACAAATGTTTAGTCTTCCATGGAAGGCAGAAAGTTACAAAGAAAAGAAGAACAAAAGCTTGCTCTTTGCCCTTTGAAAACTCTCCAAAACTTCACTATAAAACTAAACTAAAAAGTCTAAACTAAAGAGTGCTTATCTCAAGAAAAGAAAAGTTAGCTGCTGGTTGGTGGAGTAGGCAATCATGATGGCTAGTGTAATCTGGTTGCTTGTTGCTATTCCTCTTGCATGTAATGTCCATTGTAGACTGCATTCTCTAGTTTTTCACTGATTTATTGATTTTTAGCTGGTTGAGTGTGAGCTGGTGCAAGGGATGGTCCATTAGGCTTAAGTTGTATGCCAATTGGGGCCTAAAAATCCAATTATGTAGAAGCCTATTTCATCAGTATTCTATCTCTGAATTGCAGCTCCAATTGCATGCCTAAATTGATGGCTTCAGGTCTAAAAGTCTTCATAAAAGTTATAGCATTGTGTCTTAACTTCCATTTGGGCTTAGTTTGACCTTATTTAGACTTGTATAGCTCCAGAGATGGCCTAATGAATGCTCAGAGGGCTGGCTGCTCAAGATAGGCTGAGGCAGCATTCTAATTTGACTTTAACTCCAAATTCAGATAGCCAATTATGAGATTTAGCCTTGGAGGTTTTCACGAAGGTTGTAGAGCCATGTCTCAGCTTTCCTACAAGATAAGAATACATTAATTGGACAACCATAGCCTAAGTTATAGCTAGAATACAGAAACTGCTTAACAAAGCCAAATTCTACAGAATTTCTTCTAATGATGCCAATTGACACAACACTATAAATATACAATAACACAGTTGAAAGTAAGTCATTTTGGACCTTAAAAAGCTTCGTGAGAGGATAATTAAATGAGTGAAATATTTTGTTATCATGGAGCTCGTGGGACTTTGGTAAGCCTTTGGCACTTATCACATTTTTTCACAAGGTTAATGGTGTCTTGTTTCATTGTGGGGCAATAAAATCCCTGTCAGAGTGCCTTTTAGAGCTAGAGATAGCCCTCCCAGCATGATTCCCACAATGACTGGCATGAATTTTCTTCAGGACAATATCATAATCATGGCTATCTATACCCTTAAGAGTGGAGTTAGAAATCCCTTTTTATGCAGCATGTTATTGCAGATGCAATATCTGGCTGCTTGAGCTCGTAGGTGACAAGCTTCTAACTTGTCATATGGTAGCTTGCCATTTCACAAGTAATCCTAAATCAGATCCATCCATGAATTTTGTGCTATGACCATTGCCATCATAGCATCTTTTTGCTCCATGCTTGGTGATAGGAGGAACTTAACTGGAATTGCCCCCGAGAAGTCTACATCCTTGGTCATGGCCAAGTGAGCTAATGCATCTGCATGGGCATTTTAAGCTCATGGGATCTAATTAACCTTATATAATTGGAAGGAGCCCAATATTTCCTGAACCTTTTGAAGATAGATGGCCATTTTTTATCCCCTTATTTGGTATTCGCCCTATATATGACAAACCATAAGCTGGGAGTCACTAAATATCTTTAGATTTTCAGCTTGCACTTCTCTTACCAAACGAAGCCCTACCAACAACACTTTATATTTTGCTTCATTATTTATGGCTTGAAAACTAAATCTCAGTGCATAGAGGATTTTATGCTTCTTTAGGTTGATAAATAGCACTTCTGCCCCAGCTTTTTTTTTGCTCGGAGACCTATCAACATACAATTCCTAGTATGGAGCTTTTGGGGTCTTTATTTCCTTTTCAGCAGGGCTTGTGAATTCTGTAATAAAATCTGCCAAGGCTTGCCCTTTTATTACTGGTCTTGGTTTATATTCAATGTCAAACTGGGCTAGCTTGACTGCCCACTTAAGTAGATGACCTAAAGCATCTATCTTTTGCAAAATCTACCTTAGTGGGTATTGTGTGAGCACTTTGAAGCTATGTGATTGAAAATAAGGTCTTAGCTTTCTTGATGTGATCATGAGGTAATAAACAAGCTTCTCCATTGGTAAGTACCTCATCTCAGTATCTAGCAATCTTTTTCTCATATAGTAAATCAAAAATTGTGTTTGACTTTCTTCCCGTACGAGGGCTGCACTGAGAGCATGCTAAGATACTCCCAAGTAGACAATGAGCTTCTCGCCATCTCTTGGTTTGGATAAGAATGGAGCTTGACCTATGTATTCCTTTAGTTGCTGACAAGTGACCTCGTATTACTCAATCCATTCAAAACATTTTGCCTTTTTTCAGTGCATCAAAGAAGGGGATGCACTTATCTTTTGCTTTAAAAATAAATCTACTAAATGCTATGCCTGGCCATTAAGGCTATGTAGATCTCATGTCAACAAGTGCTTTGATTTTTTTAGGATTTACCTTAATTACTCTATTATTGACCATGAAACTGAGGAATTTCCTTGAAGCTACCCTAAATGCACACTTGTGTGGATTCAGCTTCATTCGATATTTTCTCAGAATTTCGAACATTTCCCTAAGATCATGCATATGGCTAGCGACCTGCTCAGACTTCACTAACATGTCATCTACATACACCTTAATTCTTTTTCTAATCTATTCTTTAAACATCATGTTCACTAACCACTAATAAGTTGCCCCTGTATTTTTTAGTCTAAAGGGCATTACCTTATAACAATATAGCCCACGATTAGTGATGAACAAGGTGTGTTCTTCATCTTGTGAGTCATGGGGATCTAATTATATCCTGAGTAGGCATCCATGAAGCTGAGAAGCTGATGACTAGTAGTTACATCTATGAGTTGATCAATCCTTGGTAGAGGAAAACTATCCTTTAGACATGCTTTATTTAGGACTGTAAAGTCAATACAAGTTCTCCACTTCTCGTTCTTCTTTTTCACAAGCACAGGGTTGGCCACCTAGGTTAGGTAGTGGGCTTTTTGGGTAAACCTATTAGCTAAAAGTTTATCCATTTCTTCTTTAAGAGCGATACAACACTCAGCAGTCATCGATCTTCTTTTCTGGTGTATTGGTTTGTGATGAGGATTAATGTTGAGTTTATGTGACATAACTTCGGGATCAATTTGTACCATGTCTTGATGGTTTTAAGCAAACACTTCCAAGTTGGCCTTAAGGAATTCAGCTAGCTAGGCTTTTACATCCAGAGACAACTTCTTTCCTAACTTAAGGTATCTTTCAGCATCTATCTCACTGACCCATACGTCTTTGAACTCCTCGACTGGATCAGTTATTTTATCAGCATCCACCTCATGAGGGTCAAGGTTCTGATTGACCTTTATTGTGCTTCCAGGTCATTGTTCACCACTAGAAACCACATTAACCTTTTTCCTTTTCACTCCTAACTTAAATGCATTCTCATAGCAGCGCCTGCCTATGTACTACTCACCTCACATGCATTTTACTCTGTTAAGGGTTGGGAATTTAATGGTGAGTGTCCTGGTAGATGTTACCATGTCTAGGTCATTCATTGCAAGTCACCCTAGCCTGAGGGGTTTTCTACGTTGTTGACCTAGTGACTGAACCGGGCAATATAGTCTTTTAGTGATTCATTCTTTTGTTAAAAAGCTATTACGAGGTGGCAAGATGATGCAATCTGCCTTCTCAATGCTTTATATTGATTAATGAATCTTCTTTGGCATTCTTCCCAACTGTGGATACTATAGGCTGGGAAACTCCGAAGCCACGTCCAGGGTATGTCTCTGAGAGTAGTTAGGAAAACACGACACTTGACTAAAGAGTTAGTCATATGAAGATCTATCTGAACATTGAATACATCTAGGTAGTCATATGGATCACTGTCTCCATTGTATTATGGGATTATAGGAATTTTAAATTTGTAAGAGAGAGGTTCCATCTCGATCTCTTTAGTGAATAGTGTCTTCTCCTCATAGTGATCTTGGCTATTCTAAACTTGAGGGCATTCTTCTAACTGCTTTACCCTTTGGAGTAACTCTTTTACCATCGGGTTTTGTGCCTCAGATCACTGGCTGGAAGATTGCTGGCTTATTTTACCTCCATGGTCAGAAGAGTAGTGATCTGAAGTATATCCTTGGCTGGTCTTGCTAGAGCTTTCTACTTGGTGTGAACTCTTATGTCACTGATTATGAGCCTTCATTCTTGTTTGTAAGTTAGACGAGTGAGCTGAAGTAGCTTGCTGATGTACTTGCCTGGTTAGTCTCTCCTCTTGAGCTCCTTGCGACGGTAGCTAGTACTCTCTTTTGGGTGTAGTGGTCCCAACTTGGTCTTGTGCATCTTGAGCCAGTGCCAGTGCCTTAACCATATTAGCGACCTCTTTTATTGTGTTCTCTAGTACCTTCTAACATTGGTGCCATGTCTGCACTCCATCAGTCCTAGGAATAATAATAGCAGGTTGGTGATGGGTTGTTGTAAGCAAGCTGACGGTAGGGACAGCGAAAGCACCTGTCATGGGATGAACTAATTCCTTTTGTTATTCTATGTGACCTTCATGCTAGTCAATTGGAGAGTCTAAACTCCTAGTGGTTCTTCTTTTAGCCATTGTAGTTGAATGAAAAAATCTATTAGAAAATTAATCAGGATGCAATTTCGGCACTCCTTCTAGTGCCAAAATGTTGATGTGTGATTTCAATCAACCTAGGTTCTTTGTATCCCTAAACTACAAACCAATAGTGTGAAAAAGGGTGAGATAAAGAGAGGAAGAAGAGGGAGACACTAAAAGCTTTTTAACGTGGTTCGGCTAAAGTCAATAAACCCTTACGTCCATGGTTATCGTATTTCTATATTTATATTGGCAGAGCTTTTGTATATATTGGGTTCTCTTTATTTTTGTAGAGTTTCTATTTCTCTCTGGGAATACTTTCAATCTAATATTCAATTCTTTCTCTCTAAATTGGTCCTCCCTTATATAATAATCTTAACCCTTATTTATAGTTGCTAGACTGTACAATCTTAATGTATTCTAAAAAAGGAAAAATAATAAATTAATTGCAAGTTGATTTCTACCAGTTGATGTCTACAAGTTGGCCATGCAAGTTGGTCCCTCCTCATGTTTAACCATAGCGAGCATGCTTCGACCTAGCAACCTGAGGCTACTACTGACCTTTGACTAGCTGTTTAAGCTCACGTTTAATAACCTAATGCCTTGCTTTAGTAACCTAAATCCTAGTTGAGTTGGGCCTTTTTTATTTGGGCTTATCTATTGGCCTTTTATCAATCCATTTGCATAGTTCCAAAAATACCCATAATAGTTCTCATTAAGGAAATAGAACTTCTTAGGAAGCAAGTTCCCATGTGGCATTTGGTTTAATTACAAACTTTCTAAAAAGTATTATCAAAATGACCAAAATGTTCTAAAAAAAGTCATACACTTTTGCCAAGATACTGGGATAAGTTTTTTTTTTAAAAAAATACTTTTGTTTTTATTTAAAATTTACAATAATAGTTTTATATTTTTGTTTCATTAAAAGCATAGGAAAAGGGACTGAGTAAGCAACTTCTCGTGCTTTGTGAGAAGTAAAACTTCCTGAGAAGTACAACTTCTCCCATTTTTTCAGTTAGTGGGCAACTAAATAATGTAGGCATTTTCTGCTTTCTAGGAATTTGTACTTCCTATGAAACTTCCTGAAAACTAAATGATTTCTTAATTTAAAAATATATTTAAAGTCATATCTTTTATACTTACTTATATATTTATTAATATTAGTTCTACTTTATATTTTACTAAATTCGTTTATTATGTATCACTGACAAATAACCAAAAATCCCTCTCAAGGTTTTGATGCTCTTTGAGTAGATCAAGTTGTAAGTTGTCTTCATTTCATGGTTACAATACTAGCAAACTTTTACTTATTGATAATAAAGAAGTGAAGCCACCACATGCAAATACTAATAAGTCCAAATTTTTTAGAGAAAAAGAAAATTTGCAAAAATTGAATAAATGAAGAGAAAAAGAAAAATGGCACAAAATGTCTTGAAATCAAGAAAGGTCAATCTCTTCAATTGGATAAGAAGCTAATTTATGACGAACAACTAATAGCTATTCTTGATCACCAAATTCAAAAACTTAGGTTAAAGGAAGTACCTATGGAAAAAGATTTTGCGGGGAATGCATGGTGAAGAAGAAGCTCCTTGGGAGCTTGAAATAGAGATGCTTAGAAAATATTTGTAATTATTTGGTAAGCATTTTATGATTTCAAACATTATATTAGAATTGTTTAGATTTCAAGGACAAATACTATTGACCTTTGGACTTTACTAAGCTTTCTTCTCATGGATCAATCATTTCAAAGTAGAAGTGCTTTCTTGTTGGCTCTCTACCATCTAGATAGGGTTTGTAGGTACTTTGGATTTGATTAGCTAAAACATCAAAGATAGGCATTAAATAGTATTAACTAGATGAAGACTTGGTCCACCTTTGATGATTTTAATGAAGAAACAAAGTGAATGGGTATGACCATAGATGTTGACTTTCCATTGAAACATAGGAGCGGTTGTGTGACTAAGGCTTGAAAGAAGTTGTTTTGATAGCAACAGAAGCTCATTCTTAAATTTATTGAAGGTCTTTTTGCTTGGATCAAAGCTCCCATCTTGAAGATGCACCCCTTGCACAATTTTTTTCCAAGCAAAAAGGTTATCGAGTTTCCAAGAGCTTGGCTAGGAAAGTGCTTAGAAGAAGAAAAGCACTTCACAAAAAAAGAAAGAAACTGGTATTAAGATTCTTAATAAGCCTTCTTACTAGGTGAATATTGTTGGTCCCAAAGTATGGTAAAAAAAAATATGAATTTGGATCTTACCCTATTCCTTTAGGGGAATGTTATATATTCTTTGATGTTATTGAATCCAAATGATTTTCACAGCTTTGTCAATTACACTTAGATTTAGTATGCACAGCAGAAGTCCTTTTAATTAACAAGAATTAAATTAGGTTATTAAGAAGACAAATTATAAGATTTATGTAAAAATTAGAAAATATGTAGAAGTAATGAAGACAGTAAAGAAAAGATCAAAACATAGAAATTTTAAAGAGGCTCAATTTGAATTGAAACTGTAATTCAAGTCTACTCCATTGGATTAATCCTCAACTGGATAATCTTTTATATTACAAATCTCAAGAATTTAACAAGGCTTTTTGAATGCCAATTTACAAGATTTTTGTAGGGCTCTTGCCTACCTATGATACAAAAATTCTTTAATTTCCTATAGTTATGATCAACCTCATCAGCCAGAAGATTCTACCAAGAATTCAATGCACCTCCTACTAATTGTAATCAACATCACAATTCTAGAAGGATGTAAAAGAAAGATCAACCTCTTCTTTTGTATCTAGATTTCTAAAGATTGAGATGGATATGTCAATGATCTAAGGTAAATCCTTCAGCATATTGAATCAAGATTGAACTATGTGATGAAAAAAAATGAGATAGCTAGATCATGTTTTTACTTTGAGAGTTTCTCTACAAATTAGTTGTAAATCTATTTTGAATTGTTTTGAAACAAATGAGGTTTAGGGCTTTTATAGTTGTGATAGCCAACATTTTAAAAAACTAATTTTCTATTCTTGAATCGATTAGTGAATCAATTTGTGAAGGTTATAACTAACTATAACAAACTTATAGCAGACTAAACGATTTATGAATCGATTCAGCTTATGTGAAAATTCACCAGTAAATCAATTTATGAATCAAATCATAGTTTTTTGAAAAAAAGATATTGAATCGATTGATGAATCAATTCAAAGATTTAATAAGAAAATTGTTAAAAAATTTTCTTCATGAATCAGTTCTAGTTGATTTCATAAGTTTTTCTACATGAATCGATTGGTGAATCGATTCGGGTACTCAAAAATAATTTTTATAAAAGTTTTACTCATGAAAGAACATATGAAGAGTTTATTTGAAAATCTTTTGATCAAAAACTCATTTAAGAATTATTATTTCTATAAGAATTATTATTGCTATCTCAAATCAAGTTGTTTTAAAAAACATAATTAGATCAACTTGTTTTAGGATTTACTTACAAAAGATTCTATGAAATCAAATAAAAAACTTAATACTAATGTAGATCTTTTGAGTAACCTTGAGTAACTTTGAATCCTGCAAAATAATTAAACACTCAAACTCATGTGGTTAGATTGTGATATAAACTAAAATTGTTTTTTAATGTCAAAACTAGGGAAAATATGTAGCTAGGATAACCTAGGCTAACAAATCTTACTATAAAGGAAGCTTTCTTGGCCCTTTTGAAGTCTTTAGGTAAGAGGTTTTTAGTAGAAATGTCAACAAAACAACCTGTTTTAACGAAGTTGAGATCACTTTTCCTCAAGGCCATTTAGGATATCAATATTAAAGAGGACACTTATGACCCAATGTATACCATCAAGATGCTTATAAGTTTCTCTTCTTAGCATTTATTTGTCCTTTTTTCCTCCTTTTTTTCACTTTTCCTATAGATATTGTTGTGGGTCATGAATGCAGACTATTCAAGGTCCCATTTCAAGTCTGTAGGCTAACATTTCCATAATTGGTGTGATCAATGGTGTGATTATGGTGTTGGAAATTGCTACCCAAATAAGGTTGTTGACGTGTACGTTCCCACTAAAGAGGATGCAAATAACAATACTCCAAAAGGGATCACTAGCTTATTATGGCGAACATAAAGCATCTAAAAGGCTTAAGTTTTCCATTAATGAATCAAGGAGTGACCACAAAGGATCATCTAATGATAGGGATAACAACATGAAAGGTGAAGTTCCCTACAAGTCAAGTGATGAGTTTCAGGAAGGTAAATTAAGTCCACGTGCTCAAGGGGTTCTTTTTTCTTTCAAATTCTAAGACTTATGCCCTTTCTAGATGTGAATACATTGCATGTGAGTCTGGTTAGGTTGTCTGGTTCAAGAATTTTGCTCTCTCTATCCTCTAATATACACATGCCTTTACCTTTCTTTTTTTATTTCCAATTCTTTATCTTAGGAATCTTATTTTCTATTTACTTTAGTAAAGGTGAGTAAAGAAGTCAAGCAAGAAGCATTAAATCAACAAATGGAGGTTTTGTAATCAAAGACCAATAAAGGTCAAGTGGTAGCTACTCAATCAAATGTGGCATAACCTTTAGGGGTTCTTTCGGTTTCAAATGTTGCTCCTACCTTACCAAGGAATGAAGAAGTCTATAGCAGGAAGAGGAGACTGATGGTCCCAATAAAAATTAAATTATAGAAAACAAATGGATCTCGCCCTTTTCTCATTGGAGAATTTGTATACACCTTTATATAATATTGACTTTTCTTATAATGAGATATGCAGCAAATTGATAATTAGTAAATGTACCAGCAAGAATAACAAGATATAAGTGTAGAAAAAGAAGTTGAAGACATAAATTTTTAAAGTGGTTCAACTTGAATTGAAACTACAATTCAAGTTTACTCCATTTGATCTTTCTTAATTGAAAGACCTCTTTAATTAAAAAGAAAAATATTAAGATTTACTATGCTCCTAAAATGCCAGTGTACATCAAACACAAGAAATTAAGCAGACTTCTTACTAACCTAGAAAAATTAAGACAGGTTCTTCTAAACTAATATAGATTTCTAAATCCCTAAAAATCTCAAGTAAAAAGAAATAGAATAAGAAGGATTGAAGAATACAATATCACTGGTTTGAGATGAAAATCTCAAACAAACTAAGATGAACTTAATTGATCTTTGATCCAAAATTCTTGAACAAATCACAGAAATTTGATGAGGTAGAGAGAAAATGTGTTTAGCACCTCTTATCAAAAGTTTTTGCACTTGAATGTGAAGAAAAACTATGAAAAATCATTTAAATAGAGAAGGCAGTTGGGCTGCTTTAAATGCTATACCCGTCTATAATAGAATAACTAATTTTTAATTGTTGCATCAATTATAGAATCGATTCAGTATAGTTACAACTAATTAATTGGTGTGATAATTGAAGTACAGTCTATTATTCACAGCTTTTGAATCGATTATTGCATCGAAGTAGATTATTTTTCTAACCTTTAGGAAAATAATTTTTCAGATCTGTATTTCTTAAATCGATTGCAACTTCAATTTCAATATGAATTTTTCATAAGTTCTTCAATGCATCGATGTGCAAATTGATTCATGAAGTAAAACATAGTTTTATAATTTTCTTCAAGTTGTTTAAAAACCATTGTTTAGTTAAAATATTTAGATCAAATATCATTTGAACTCATTTATAGAAGATCCTATTTGTTAGACTTTATAAGTCTAAGTTTTTTGCACTTCTATGTTTTGATGATGAAAAACAATTTTTAGCCATTTTCATTTGACATGTTGAAAAATAAATTTTACTCATTATTGTTTGATGTGATATTATTACCTTTTATTGATTCTTTTTTTTTTTTCGAATTTTTCAAAGATTTACAACCATGATGCAAGAGAATCAAGATTAGTTTCTTAGGATTTATTTTTTTATATTTTTAGGATTTCTTGTAAATAAACTCAATTGATCCTTGATCCAAATCTTTTTAACCAAAACAATGAAGTAGAAAAATCATTTGA
>JANHAO010014138.1:0-15490 GCA_026873985.1 Saraca asoca | reverse complement strand
AAGAAAACACATGTTTTCAAAATTTACATCCAAACAAGTTTTTTATTTTTTGGTTCTAAAAAAACAGTTTTTAAAAACAGTTTTTGAACACCTATTTTTGAAAACGATAAAACAAAAACACCTGAAAACACTTCCAAACAGGTCTCAAATATCCTATTTGAGCATCTCTCGTATCTCTTTGACTTTTCTTGTCCTACTCACTTTTATGTTATTTGGGTTCTTGATTCTTAATTTCTAACAGTAGAGTTTGCTTTCAACTGGCAAGTAACTAAAAACAGCTTTATTACCTTTCATTGTCAGAAATTTATATGCAGGGACTGTGTAGATCACTGGCTCAAACAATTTGGCATATTAATATTCGATGGCATTGTCACATGCAATGTAGTACTAACTAGCTCGGCAACTTCAATAAAATCCAAATGCTTTATTTTTGACGGGTTAAAAAGAAAAGGATTTTGCAAAGAGTTTAATTTTCATTAGATTTTTAGTGCAAATTTTTTTACATTTAGTAAGAAGATGTCACATCATTAAAAAAATAAAAATAATTAAGAATTTTTATTAAAAAAGAGAATTTTAACAATTTTTTTTTAATAATGTAACAACATATGAATAGATAATAATTGTAAATTGATTTATATTAATAGTATATTAAATTTAAATATTTTTGCTATAATTAATCTACATATTATCCTTTTTTAGATTTGACTTTTTTAAAATGTATATTACTTTTTAAAGAATAAAATATATTATCAGGTTTGTTGATGAAAATTAACAATTCAAAATTTGAAAAATAACAAATAATTATAAATATAATTTTAAAACTTATAATTATTAATTCAGTTATTTTTTTAATCAACAACAACAATGTTTCACCCTATTCTTCTCAATTATTATTGTTTTTCGATTAAATGTATTTATGGTATGTTTGGGGAGTTAAGAGGGGAAGGAAGGAAAGACAATGAAAAAAAATTAAAGAAAAAAAAAGAAAAAGAAGGAGGATTGATGATTAAAACTTTTAAAATAAAAAATTCTCTAAATCAAATGAACATAAAATCAGAGACACCATGAACATTTATACATATTTCACCTAATTTATTCTTGAATGATTAAACTCGAGACTTTTAAAATAGAGTATCAAATGCTCAATTGTTAATATGTCCTTTAGAGCACATTGTACCCCTGTAACTCTTTTGTTAAAAGTTTAACAAGTAATTTAACGTTTTCTTCCTCAAAAGATACATTAGATATTCCAACATTTTAACATAGCATGTTATATGCATATTCCAAAAAGTTTTATAACTTTGCTATAAAACTAAAAAAAAAAAAAAAAAAAAAAGATATTATTCCGTTTTACTTTTTGAAAATCATCATTTTTCAATATTGACTAAGTTGGATGATAAATTTTTAAAAATTAAGAGAGTATAAATTTTTAAAAATTAAGACAATATAGTAATAAAACTAGCTACTAATTAAGTTTAACGAAACTACATCAAATATTTACACTCAAAAGAATGTTGCCTGGAAATATTAAGTAACTCACTAATTTTTTTGTTACTAAAATGTATAAAATCTTCAAACTCAAACATTTCATCCAACTACACATTTGTGACTTTTTGACACACATGGAGCATGTGAGGGAAACTATTTCCCAGTGTAATGCTAAAATGAAACAATTTCCTTATATAACATGCTTTTGGAGTTGATTTATTGCCAAATAGAAAATATTGCTAATGACAACATTTAGTAAGGGCTGAATGTTAACATTGGCAACACTGCCCTGTAATGTTTGTCACATTGGCCCATGCCAGTGACGGACGCAGGATTCAGAGTGAGTGGAGGCTAGAATCGAAGGCGAGCCGTGCATGACGATGATGACGACGGAGGCGAGCTGCGGTGAAAGACTTCTCCAGAGGAGGACAACGGCGGCCTGGGAAAGCTTCGGTTGGCGGAGGGAACTGGGTTGGCACCGATGGTTGCTGCAGTAAGAGAGAGAAATGGGGGAAATGGAGTTTAGTGGGGGCTGAAACTTAGAAATGGAAAAAATGGAGGTTGTTCAGGCTGAAACTGTGAAAATGGAAAAAATAGGGGTTACTGTGCATTTTCTCTGCGTTTTCTGCACACATTTGCACGGAAAATAAATTGGCGGGCCCCACGAAAACTTTTTCTATTGATTTTCCTTTCCACGCTTTTCTCGCGCTCCAACCAATCAGCGGAAAACTATTTTTCGCGTTTATTTTCAGCGAAACTTTTCTTTTTCACGCAATTTCTGCACTACCAATCAGTCGTTAGGAAAAAAATTGAGTGGGGGCTTGAGCCTCCACTGGGCCTAACGTGGGTCCGCCCCTGGCCCACACCCTTAATATATACAGTGGCAACGATGTCAGTAACAATGTTTATTTAGGTAATCAAGCATCTGCCTTATTTTTTTTTAATTCAAAAAAAAGGTATAATGTTAATTGTAGAAACATTTACTTGATCTGAAAAAAATAATGTAACATCTTATATTTTAGTGCTTAATCTTCTCTTCTGGAAAAAAAAAATAATTTGTAATTTTTTTTTATAAATTCCGCTTTCCTTCTCCCGTTGAAACACCTCAGTTCTATTAGCTATTATTATATTTCTCTTTACTCTTGTGCTGCCTTTATTTTTCAATTTCCAAAAATTTCCTTCATCACCATTTGTTGAGACATTGTTAATTTGTATTTTGTGCAAACAATTATTGTGATATAATTTTAGAGGTTCAATCAATTACTAATTTTTTTTATTTATTTAATTATATAACAAATTAGTAATTAATTTAACCTCTAAAATTACATTGCAAGAAATATTTGCACAAATCACATATCAACAATGTCTCAATAAAATTTTTGAAGACTGAAAAGCTAAAGAAAGCACAAGAGTGAAGAGAAACATAATAATAGCTAATGGAACTAAGGTGTTTTGGGGAGAGAAGAAAAGTAGAATTTATAAGAAAAAATTTAAAAATTTAACTTTTTTTCATAAGAGAAGATTAAGCACAAAGATATAAGAGGATGTTACATTATTTTCTTTTTAGATTAAGTAAATGCTTCTGCAATCAATATTACACTTTTTTTAAATTGAAAAAATGAAATTGATACTTAATTATATAAATAAATGTTATTATTGACAATGATGTCACTGTGTGCATTAAAGGCATGGGTTAATGTGACAGACATTACAAGACAGTGTTGCCAATGATAACATTTATCCCTTGTTAAACATTGTTATTACTAACGTTTTCTGACTGACAATAAATCAATATAAAAAATACGTTATATAAAGAAATTGTTTCATTTTACCATTACAATGAGAAATAGTTTTCCTAAATGCTCCATGTCTGTCAAAAAGCCCACATTTATCTCAATAAATATATGAATTAATTGTTTTCTTTTATAAGAGGTTAAGAGTAAATTGAATATATACATGCCCACCCTAAGTTCTTGAAACTTTAAGGTGCATATATATTAGAATATATGATGCCCCATAAAATTTATGCTACATAATGCTTCAATGTAAAATTATTTAGTTGAGTGGCCCCATTAGAAAATGAAGAACAAGGAGGTCATTTGATGACGACGATTGATGAATATTATAAAAATTTTCATATTTATTGTATGGTGCCTTAAATTTCTAACAAGATTTATAAAGATTATAACATTTACAAAATAAACTTACAAAATTCAGATGTGAAACTTTTTTTTTTCTTTTTTTAACTTATCGGATCTTAATGTATCTCAGCAAATTTCCGAACTTGATAAGGAGGGAACACAAGCATGGATAAACACACGAAAGAATAAAAAACACGCAGAGAGAGATAGACACAGAAAAGAAGGAATAGGATGCGTCATTTCAAAGTGATGATTTGATTAGACGCAGCACTGCCTCTTGACTTTCAATGTTGGATACAGAGACTGCAGTATTTGACAGACAAATCTTTAGAAAGATTACATCCCTTGTCGCAATTCCTAATCTCATATGATGTTAAATCAGACAGATGTTAACATATTAAATGTTAAAATAAATATTTTACTTTGCTGAAAGATAGATTCCTTCGCGGCAATGCATAGACTTATTTGTATTTTTTTACGATTTACATATTTTCTTGTTTTAATTTTTATCTTTATTTCTTACTTAAAAGAATAAAATTTTTTATTTACTTATAAAATATAGTATATATTTTAAGAGAAACTTTAAGAAAGATTTTTCAAACCTCAGTTTTTTTAAAAATCCTGTCTTGAAAATTTATTATCCATTTAATCCTATTTTGAAGTATTTTTTTTTATGATTAGACACTGTTTTTCTTAAGTGGAACCTTCCAAATTTAGGCCAAAGAAACACATTCTCACTCTAAATTTCTCTAAATAGCACCATTCTACAAAAAGTTCTAACCTACTGCAACCTGCTGAAACAATACCGTTGGGGTTCAATTTGTTATGAGCATCTATCCCAAAGTCAAAAGGATGTCCCACGCACACAAAACTGAAATCAACTCAAAATAAATAATCTGTCGTCAATTAGACTAATAAAAGATTGCCTCAACAACAACTGCATTAAAAACAATTAAATCTATAAAAAATATAAATTGAAAAGTCCAATTCATAAAAACTGAATTGATGTTAGCCTATCATTTAGATATCAAAATATTAGCTTAATTGTCAACACTGATTCATTTAATTGGTTACGAGAATTTTGATAAGATCTTAAGACTTTTGTTAGTCATCGATTCAAAATTTCTTTCAATATTCTTTATTTTGTTTGTTAAATAGTCTTTTTCAAAAAGATTTTTTTGACACTCAAAGACGTTCATTTGATGAATATTGTTTTTTTTTTTTTGAAGATCCCTTAACATTTAAAAGTTAATTGAGTTATATCTTTTGCATCCAATTAAGTTTCACAATAACCTCTAAATAAACTCTGCTAACCGCACTAATGTACCATTAATGCCTTGTCTCGTAAGATCCGGAAACCTCTCATGTATCATGCCATGCATGGGCATACACATGTACACTGCATGTGAGTGAACTATTGCATAATGTGCAGCAGTAGTACAGGACAAGACATTGAAAAGTGGGTTTCGTTTGGATCTATAAAGGCAGTACACTTCCACTCTTTGCTCTCAGGAATATCAAAAAGGGGTATCTGATTTAAGAGTCTGCCTTGCCATGCAGCTGCACGCAGTCAAATAAACCAAAAACTTTAAGGCTTCTAGTTGGACTGGACTCTCACTGTTATTTTTAATCCTTTTTTCTGCTTCCAACCTTTAATCCTCTCAAGCTGTCCACTTGCAGGTACCCTTTTGTATTTTTTTCTGCGAGACCTTATTCTCCACTGACCTTTTTACTTTTTGCCATTATTATCCACCCACCCGCTGTGAACTCCTCTTGTCTCTTCCCATCATTGTCTTATAAACAATCTCTAATTTAATTGAAAATTTACTTGTTGAAGTATACATGATTCTAAATTGCGACCAAGACTGTGGTTGCACTACGATTAATATATGATATGTTTTGATCAGTAAAATAAAAAGATAATTGATGAGAGTCAAAATTTTGAAAAATATTCCAATAATCAAGTCAATAATCTCGTAAGAGAGAATGTAAAACAAGAATGAAAGTGAATACCTCTATAAAAGATGTATATCTTGATTTATATAAAGAAATGATGCATAAATTGATATTGCGATAGGTAACTTAATGATCAATTGTAATTGTAGACGATTGGACTTGTGTCCGCCAATCAAGTCTATATCAAATGATCGGTTTGTATTGCATGAACACATGATTGAATATTTTAGGGTTTGGTTGAACGCTTCATGGACTAGTTGATCACATTAGATTTTACTCATTTTGGGTTTGATTGGATTGAATTAGCATGTTGTGGATTGATCTGCCTTTCTTAGTTGGACAATTATTTGAATTGTGTCAGTATAATTATGGATAAATATGAAAAATGATACTGTTATTATTTTATGTTAAATTCTTAAGTAGAATTCTTTTTTTCTCTCTTTCGATTTCTTTTGTTATTCAACGTCAATTTCTTCATGTAGAAGGAATAAAAAAATTGAAAAGAAATAAAAATAAATAGAAAAAAGAAAGTTTATAAACTAAATGTGGAAAGAGAGACAAAAAGAAAATAATTGAAGATAAAAGGGAGAGACAATGAAAAATAAGTAATTAGAAATAAGGTGGAGAGAGAAATTATAATTATATTTTATATTAAAATTTATTTAATAACTTATTGCTACCCATATAGATACCTTTGTTTCAGAACAAAATAATTAGAATTAGGCTTGATCAACTAGTATGTGTTTTATCCATATTGATAAATATAGAGCCAACGGCCTAGTAGATGATAGAAACCTGATAATAACTAAGAGTTTCAATTGAGTAAAAGACTCTTTTGCCCTTTATGTTCTCTATAAATAGTAATGTATGAGTTCAATTTATGATTATTGAACACTTCATTCTCTCATTTAAATTCTCTTTAATTTTAGTTTTAGAGGGACTTTGGAGACCTCTACCACTCAAGTCTATGTACAGGTGACTTCTGGCCACCACATACTACTGTCAAAGATTGAAGTATTCATCAATTGATGTCATCTGTAATTTGCATACCTACGAATCTACATTCTGTTTCCACTTAAATCTTTGTAAATTTGCTTCCAATTTTTCAAATTATAATCTCTAATGCTCTTTATTTTTGAATTTCAATTTCATTTTCACTTATCATTGTTTGGGTATAATTCACTTTCACTTTTGTTCTTTAGTATATTTTCCTTGATCGACATTCTGTGATCATAATCTTACTTTGTTACTGTTAATAACCCTATTTTGAATAACAATGGTTCACAATTTTATTTAATTTTGATCATATTTTGATTGATAGTAGCACATATCAAATACAAATGCCATCTACAAATTGCTAGGGAAATGATCATTGCAAATATCATACCAATTTGAAAGTACCATTATTTGTTATTTCGATGATTTTGAGCAGATTTCGAATGAAATATTATTGTTAATTCTTGTTGTCCATTGTAATGTTTATCCTAGACACACGATGATTTCTTATTATTTTATAAACAATAAAGAGCACAAAGATACTTGCACTATTATTGTTTTGAATCCTTTTAGTTTTGAATTTTGATTGAGTGAGTTTGTCATTGAGCTTATGGTGTTCATCCATTAAAACTACTTCTAATCATCTTGAATACTCTTTTGATCACAAGAATTTTGTATTCATGGTGTCTTCATTTAATTTCTTCAATTCTTTACCAGCAAGAAAACTATAAAATGCAACAAAATGATGAGCAAAGTTCTTTGTCAAGGTTTGGAGTTGGTGACAATAGTCAAACTGTCACAAATCAACACTCTATTAATCACCATCAACATGAGCATAGGCACCATCACCATCACCACCATAATCATGATGCTGAAATCGTGTATGGCAAAAATCATCAATTGCATAAGATATCAACGAACATAAGCCATTCAAATCTTTGAAACAGAGCACAATTAAATGCTAGATTTCTTAAAAGAGAAAAACACAATTGATCATAAATACAAATATTCTAACAAGTCGAGAAAATTGGTCTAAACCTTTTATGAAAGGATCATGAAGACCAATGTAAAAAGTTGATTGATTAATTTTGTTACATGAATAGTCACTAGAGGATTTCACTGCACAAATGATCATTATAAGAGATTAATTAGAAAAAAAAATGCTGATAAGTTGAAGTAATGCACAAACAAAAAAAGACTGTGAAGACAGAGGAAAAAGTGAATCGATCCAAGAAGAAAATAGTGAATTTGTTATTATTGAATTTATGAAAATTAAAGACTATAGATATCTTCATAATAAAAGTACTCAGTTTTATTACATGGACAATCAAATCGTTTACAAAATAGAGTACAAAAAACCTTTACGCTTTGTAATTTTCTCTAAGCACTTTTTGTGGTCTACATTTACAAATATGTCTAGAACAATGATTGGCAAAGCTAACCTTCAAATTGGACAAAAAGCCATTGTTATGATTGTCTTGTTTGTCTTCGATAGTTACTTATCGATAGCTTGTTCACTATCATTCAAATTTATTCTTATTAATCTTTTTTGTTCTTCCCTTTTGGAACATATCATCTACAATGAATCGTCAATCAAATCTGTAATAACTATTTCTAGAAATCATTGCAACAAATTCATTATCGGTAGATAGTGATTCATTAATGCATTCTAGAATCCACTATCACTTAAATTCAAGTAGAATCTACAGCAAAACGATTATAAAAAATAATCGGCATCTATTAGCTAACCCATAGAATTCAAATCTTTGCAATCTTAGGAAAATCATTTGTGATTATCCCACAAGTGCTTTCGTCACTATTTGATGCGATACTCTATATGCCTACATGAGGACAAAATGGCATCTTATCACAAATTTTTTCATGTATCATCACATCAATAATAGAAAACATCACTCCCACTAAATGGTTTCAATTTTGGGATACAAGTCTCCAAAACTCACCAACAAACATTGAAAATAAGAAATTGTGAAAAACCAAGATAGTGCAAAGATATATGAGGAATGTTAGAAAGAACTAAAGGAAGAAGCGTGAATTTATCAATAACAAGAAGCATGGAAGAAATTTATAGGCCAAAGAAAATCAAATGAAGAGTTAAAGATCGAAAGAATTGGATGGTCAGAATTAATCATATAGGGATCACAACATTAAAAACCAGGAATAGCAACATTTTTAAAGAAATTTAAAGGCGATTAAAAAGGAAATTGGTTCCCAAGAAAGGGACAAGAAAAGTTAGCTTTCAAGAAAAAATAATTAAATAAGGTTCAATATCTAACTAATTTGTAATGGCAGTTCCAAGGAAATTGAGAAAGTCGTTAGAGTGCGTAAAAATCAGCTAAAGATTAAGTGAGGTTTTGACTAAATTTGGAGTATGATCAAACAATTCCTGATTGTGATCAAACATAAAGAAAAAGCTTAGACCAACTTTACCAAAAACCATGTGATCATCTAAATTACTTGAACAAACCTCATCTAATTGCCTAAAGGGATCTAATGATAAATATAGGGTTAAAAATTCAATAGATGATTGAAGTTCAAAACTAGTTAAGAGCATCAGCTGTGTAAAAAACTCATTTACCCCTTCAATTATTTATAAATAATAAGATATGAGTTCAATTTATGATTATTGAATATGTTATTTTCTCATTTGAATTCTCTCTAATTTTAGTATTGGAGAGACTTTAACAATTTCCACCGCTCAAATTTATGTGCAAGGAATTTCTGGCCATCGTATACTGTCATCGGAGATTGGAGTGTTGATTGCATATTAGACTATAATGAGGTCTATATAAGAATACCAAGCATTTTATTATATATATTGTGATGCCTTGTCAGGGTTGAAAGGGGACGTCCCTTGTAATGAAGCCTTTACTAAGACTGTAGTCGATGGTGGGGGCATGAAGGTGATGTACAAGGCGAACTGATCAAGCGGAAGTGACGTGGTGAATCAGCCAACCAAGCACGTACACCACCGACCGGTATGCTTGGGGATAGCTCGCATGTATGTTTTAACTGATTGGTATTAAAATATTATGTATCATCTCAACGATCGGTGGTAAGACTCCAAGAATAGACGATCATCAAGACAAAGCAGTGGTGGATCGATCATTGCGGCGCATAATCGGTCAAACCTTAGTTACAAACTTGTTGGACAAGTGACAAATATATTAGAACGAGGTTAAGTGATTGATCATGCGATGAATCACGCAATTGATCACGTGACTAATCACATGAAGTCATATCAATTATGTCAATAGTTTAACATTTTAAATAATTACTACAAAAAAACCCTAAAATAGTAACAGTTACACAATATATATAGTGGCGTTTTGAACTGTTACAGAGTACAATGATGAGAGAACCGTCAAAAAACATGGCGTCAGGTCGACATTAACGACAATTAAATGAAACCCCTGGAAAAATGAAATTTAGCAAAAAAATTGTAATTTAATTTAATTGTTGTTATTTTTTAAAAAAAATTGTAATTTAATTTAATGACAGTTATTTAACTACTGTTGCTATTTTTTAAAAAAAATTTACAATTTAATTTAGTGACGATTAATTTTATATTTAATTTTGTGCCGGTTCTTTAATCGCTACTAAAATTTTCTAATATTTTTTTTAAATTTCAAGTCATTTAATCTATTTATTCCATTAATTAATGACACTAATTATCCCTATAAAATAAAAATCCAAACCCATGATATAATAAAAATGATATTCAATCAAATATAATAAAAATGACATTCATTCAAATAAAATATTTAAAAGTACAACCAAAAGTTATAACATCAATCGACTTTTACATTCCAGTCGAAAACTATTTAAAATAAAAAATATAATAAAACCTAAGAAGAATGGTCAGGATCAGTGGCATTTCTGTCTTGATTGCTCTCTCCTGAAGATCTCTTTGGATCTACAGGTGAAAATTGATCTTTCAAATTAACATCAATTCAATCCTAAAAAGTAAAAAAAAAAAAAAAATATCTCAGACTGAAGAATTACTTAGGAATTCAGACATACAAAAACAATAATTCAATTTTGCCATAGTTTAGCAAAATTTTGGTTTGAAAACAACAATTTAATTACCCATAAACTAACACAATTATACCATAGTTTGACATACATATGCAGAAACCAAACATCATATTGGTCCAATTATACAGAGAAATAGCAATTCAATTATGCAGAAATTAGTCCAATTATGTAGAAAAAATAGAAATTTAATTACTCATGTCTTTAACACTCATGGCCAAAGACAAACCACATTGAAATTTAGCCTGAACAAAGAAGACAAGAAACAAAGATATTGATGAAGTTTCCAAACCATACAAAGTTTTAAGAAAGGAAACATGTATCAAGTGTGGGAATTGTGGTTGATATGATGTGTTCATTATGTAATATACAAGAGGACACTGAATATTGTTTGTTCTTGCAATGCCAGTTTGCAAGAGTAGTTTGGTTTAGGACTAGATTAACTATTAGACTAGACCATATTCATCTTCAGAAGGGAGTCATGGTTACAGTCATGCCTTGAAGCTGGAGTTATTTAGCCTTATCTTCATTTTGAATTAACCTGTACTATTGCTATCACTTTTTATGTTATTTGGTATATGAGGAATAGGGTGAGATTTCAAGGAAAGTAGCCAGACCCAATTCAAAACTTAAAGCTCATTTCTAAACTAAAGGCATATTACACCAAAATGCAAGGCATCCATATGCAGTGTTTCTACATCAACAAAACTTCATATTTGGCAGTAAACAGGAACGGATTACCAAATGTAAATATTCATGTAGTTAGAATAACATATTTGACCAAGTTTTGTGCATAATACATGTTAGTCAACAAGTGACTGACTGAACAAATGGGGTGGAATACACTCACCTATGGCCTTGATGTAGTCTATAATGGCTTGTACCTGCGCCTGTGTTTCAGCTAATTCCTACTGATTTTGATATAACTCTGATTTAAGCTTATGAAATTCTTCTTAGTTCACAGGATTGGAGCCCGATGAACAACTGTCACTTCTTCTTTAAGAACTGCTCCCAAACACGCTAGTGAGACAAACATCCATGCCTAGTCCTCGAGTATGACCTGGGTGCTCCTTCTCAAATACTTACCCAAAAGTATCATTTGGGGAAATTATTGAAAGCTGTGTTTGATTCATTTGGCTCGACTTTTTGTAATTTTTCCTAAGTAAACAACAAAATATAAGTATAAATATCAACTGATTATTGTTTTGAAAGTAATAAAGTTTTCAAAAAACCCTCACCCTTATGCTCCTTACCTCATCGTTCACGTATAAGCTATCATTTCTCCTATGGATAGCATCCCACAACTCTGTCTGTTCAACGGAACATTTTCTCTTTCTCCTATCATTTAAACAAGCAAAAAAAAAAAGTTTTTTCATAAGCAAATCTTAATTGTATTCACTTAATTTAGATGGCTGTACTACCATTTTATCCTTTTTTTGTGCAAATATTTTTGACCCCACAGTGTGAAAAATGGTCTGCTTGCTTCTATTTCGTGCATTTTGCCTATACATTTCCTGCATAAAGAAATTCCATTACTTATTCAGCCATCGATACAGGCATAATTAAATTCAATAATTTTTACATACTAGAATTAAATAAACTACTAACTTTATGTTTTTGTTTATCCTAGATTAGGACCAAACTTCTCCATTGCTCTCTTGTAATGCCCTTGAGGCAATTTTATTCAATATTTTGCTCTAAAGTCAAGCTAGGGTCATAATATTTGTTGTATAAGGCTCCTTTAAAATCTCTCCACTGCTTTCCAATTATTTGATTAGTGAGCCACTTGGCCATTTCATCATTTTCAAATTGAAAAGACGGTTGTGACAAAAAAAATCCATTAGTATCATAATGAAATATAAATTGTAATTACCAAGGCAGTTCTATTACATACCATCACCAATCTATTGAATACATAATTTTTAATTGAGTCTGATATGTCTAGTTAGGCCTCGTAGTCTATGGCGTATTTGGTCCTAGCCAAATGACCCATTGCACCTGAAAAAATATCTCTTTTGTCTCCTATGGGCCGACCAAGATTGTCTGTCTCAACTAGTACCTTCTCTCCATTCAAGCTCCAAACTTGATCAACTCGGAGCTTTTTAGCCTTGACCACACCATCCTTATCTATTAAAAGAAGTATAAAATATTAGTGTAATATTAACTCAAACACAAAAGAAAATGATATATTATAGTTATCTATCACATTACATTGCCATCCATTTCTAGGTTTACTCTTCCTAGCACTAAAAGCTTTAGCTTACCCATCATTCATCTCATCACCAGAATGAGCTTCATGCAGCTCATTATTCATCTCATCACCTGCATGAGTGGCAGGCTCTATCTTCTAGGTGGGCAGGGTGAGCTGTACAGGCTGTGCATATGTGGATTGTGTGGGTTTGGTAAGATAGGTGGGCTGGATGGGCTAAATAGGCAGTAAATGCTAGGATTGTGTGGGTCATGTCGAGTATATAGGCTGAGTGGGCTGAATGGCCTAGGACTATATGGATTGAGTGGGTCGTGTGGAGTGGGTGGGCTGGGGAGGAGATTGGTAGGTATTGGATGCTACCTATGTGCCCCAAACTCTTGGACGTCTCAACTTAGGCATTTTTATAAAACAAATTATAAAATAGTATGTATTAGCACATTGTACAAGAATCTTAAACTAATCTTAATCATGTTGAGAGAAATCACAAATAATGCAAATATACATTTAAATTCTCAAACTAAGTCTTTCCACTTTGAGATAAATCATGATCAATGACAACTTACAAATTATGAATTTAAGTATTTCAGCGTTGAGAAAAATCGTACACATTTAGCATGTCATAAATGGTGAAGGAGGCAAAGACAGTTTAAGAATCCATACACATTACATGAATTCATTATTCCTTATATATCTTTGTTTTATTTCTGTCTATTTAACATGTTTACATAGTAATTCTTGTAAGTTATGGACATTGCCACATTAACAAACAAAAGTTACCTGTGTTGTTGTGACATGTCATAAATGGTGAAGAAGACAAGGACAGTTTAAGAGACAGTATTGAAATAACTTTCTCCAATACAAATCTCAGTTAGATAATACAGAAAAAAATGCAGAATGCAGCGCAGTTACACAGAATGTAGAATGTAGCATAATTTGCATAATGTAGGATGCAGTTATGCGATGCATTATTACTACAGGGTAATCTAAACATATTAAAAAAAATTGGAATTTATGTCTTAAAACATTATTTACCTTTCTTCAATGCTTGAAGATGATGCAGATGAAGTTACAGAATTCTTGGATCGAGAGAAGAATTCTATGAGCTACCAACAAGGAAGCCTAAAGCCCCTAGTGATAGTATAATGGCAATATTACTTGGCCTGCAGAATTGTGGTTTGTGTGAGTGTATATATATAATTCCTCAAGGAATAATATTAAGACACAATATTTATTCATATTTCAACACATGGTTGCACAAGTTATTGCTAGAAGCATACTCCTTGTCCAATTTTTCAATAAGCCAATGCTACCGGCATTAGAATAAGTTTCTAGAACTAGATCAGATAATCTAGCGTTTATTGGGGATTTGTGAGGATCATAACCTAACTACTGCATGACATGCACAAAGCCTTAGATAATTTTGCAGTTCTTAAAGCAAATTATTAAGAGATGAGGATTATTTTTTGTTTTGCAAGTGGATCAGATGCCAACAAACTCAATACAACACTCTAGAATCTCTAAATAATATTTTCTAGATTATGAAAAATGATAAAAATTTCAAACTTGACATGAATACTTTCAAAACATGCTTAAAAACATACTAGACAAACGTCAGAGGTAATATCCAGAGGCTCTAAGTTTGGAGGTTGCTAAGCTAGGGGTAGAAAGGCTACTTGAAGCTATTAATTCAAAGCAGCTAGAACATAGTGATAATGCTTGGGTACTTAGGAATTGTACTAATGCAAATTTAGAAAGTATGATGCATAGACTATCCCAGAGCAACACTTGCCACATTATCAGCAAATAGTCAGATTCCTAATATTGCCTTGTATGTCCTACTACTACTAAAATAAGGCGTAATGCAAACTACTTACGGCTTCCATTTTTTCATCTCATGTTTGTATGCTTTTATATGAAAGTCTTTAAGAGTATGCTCCAAATACAACATAATTTCCACCTATATTTTTGCTCTTTTCCTACAATCTAGCAGATACTAACAGTAGGCTTCATTTGTTTCACAAGAAAATAGAAAATTGTTCTCTCAATAAGAAAGTTCTACAATAATTTTTCTTCTGTCTTTGTTGCATGAAAATTTTTCCATATATGAATAAATGAGATTATTTTTCTGTACTTTCAACTTCAGTTGATTACTTTACCACTCTATTCTTAAGGGAATGCACCAGGTTTTTTGGTAGGAAACACTAGAAAAATTAGGTCATAATAGTCAAGTCTATAAGTCATTAAGATCATTACTCAGTTGGAGAGAACTTAGAAAAACTAGGTCATAAAACAATTCAACCACATAGCAAATAAAGCTATTTAGAACTTAGGTTTGTAGGATAACAATATACAGTAGTAATACTCAAATCAACAACCAAAACCAAATTCAGATAAAATCAGTGGATATCAAACACTATAACAATATACTAGAATAAACAATACTTGATCATTACTAAAACTTTAAAACATAGTCATAAATATATGCCGATATGATATAATCACTTGCTAGCCTATTCTTAAAATTGTATTTTCCTCAACTCACAGACAATTTTAATGACATACGCAACAACCAAATCTAAATGCCCAATTCAAATACCTAAATACTAGAAATGGAAAATGTGCATATGCAAAAAATAGTGATGTCAGG
>JANHAO010014137.1:0-15550 GCA_026873985.1 Saraca asoca | reverse complement strand
GACTGTAATCTTTATTTGGGTTGTATTATTTGTTGAGCTTGCATGCTCATTCAATTATTATAATGTATAATAATTTGTAGAATAGAAAAATATTTTATATTCTTATTGTAATACAAGATCCAAGTGAAGATGAAGTTCCAAGGAAGTCCAAAAACTAGTGGGAGCACGAGGAAGCTTGTGAAGCAGCCTGTGTAAGTTTTCATTTGATGTAAAAATTCCCTATGCACCAAACTCTTGCATAGGGAGATACAAAACCTCGCATCCAAGAAGTGTTAGCCATGCACCAAACTCATGCGTGAGCTGCGTCCAAGAAGTGCTTCGAGCACCAAACTCTTGTGCGGGAAGATATGAACCCTCACATCCAAGAAGTGCTAGCTATGCACAAAACTCTTGCACAAGCCATATCCAAGAAGTGCCTCGAGCACCAAACTTTTTCGCTAGAAGATACGAAACCTCATGTCCATGAAATGCTAGCCATACACCAAACTCTTGCACGAGCCATGTCCAAGAAGTGCTTTGAGCACTAAACTTTTGCGTGGGTAATACTAATACCACGTCCAAGAAGTGTCATTAGCACCAAACTCTTGTGTGGATCAAGGTGTCTCTATGCAGCCAGTCAAGATCTCATATCCAAGAAGTGCTTAAGCACCAAACTCTTGCACGAGCTAAGATGCACCTATGCAACCTATGTGGATTCCTTATCTCGCGTTGGCGAAAACACTCAAGCACTCCGGTGCCTAGACTTATGGTCAATAAAAGGCACACCGATGCCAATTCCATTGCCAACTGGAACAAAATAATACAATCGATTGGTCATACAATATGGCACATATCCTTTTGTCATAATTTATCGACTAGAGTCCCTTCACATTAGTTCCACTAACATTTTTTAAGTCGATTGACTCAATGAATACTCATTTTAATGATTGTCAAGTTATGATTTATAGAGACCAAGGGGCCCAGCCACGACCTGCTAGATCACTATCATAGCATACTCGGAAAGAATGATAAAAAGCCAAGTGTCATTACAAAACCTCTTTCAATGAGGTGAAGCTACATAAGATAAAAAATACAAGATGAAACAAGCCTACAATTAGCGAAGGGAAAGTTGAACACTAGAGAGCTTGTAGCCATAACATGTAGGAGGAACCGCTCCACCTCTTCCTTCACCTGAGTTAATAGTTCACCCAAGCTGAGCATCCTATGAGGTGTCTGAAGTGGGAGAGACAGTGTTGGGTGTAGGTAGAAAGGATGCATAAGTTTTCCTTAGTTCTCCTGAGTAAGGAAAGCATCCTTTAGCTTCATCGAGCTGCCTAGAGGCCTAAAGACACCCAGCACCACCAGACGAGAAGACAAGGGAACCTGATTGAAAGGACTGAGCCACGACAAGTCATAAAGCCTACAAGCAAATCAAATAGTTCCAGCTGCTCTGCCTAGGCCTCCTCCAAAGCCGAAAGTTCTTTCCTCAACTTCGCAGCTCTTGGTCGCTACTAGAAACCAAGTAATTGGTTTGCTAAAGGATAAAAGAATAAAAAAAGGGAGGCTAAATTTGTTAGCTCCAAAAGGAGGTTACAAACAAATTCCCAGAGTTCTTCCTCGTGGGAACTAGATGCAGCAGATTATTCACACCTCGCAGTCTCATGCAGCGGACCATACACACCTTAGAGCACAAAGTCAAAGGCCAAAGCTTAAAAAACATGAGGAGATCATCCAATGCATCTATATAGTTGTCTTGTGAAGAAGGGGAAAAAACCTCTTATGCTTTATATAAATGAACTCGACTGCACCAAAGAATCCAAAGGCCATTCCACTACCCCAAATTAGATGATCTGCACTGAGTTAAGACTGTTGCACCAATAGTTGAAAGACATCCGCGGCCAAAAGCATGGCCCGATATAGATGAAATGAAAGACTGAGACCCGAAGTGAAAATGTGGCAGGCTATAAGTAGAGACTTTTGACTAAATGGTGAACTATAGGTGAAAAACTTGACAATGCTATAGACTATGAACTAAGACTTTGCCAGCATAGTACAACTCCTAGTTTGCAGAGCGAATTGAGAGTTAGGGGACTTAATGTTATGAGTATTATCTAGATTACTCAAAATGGACTGACTAAGGCCCACTAAGAAGTAGAGTCCAGCTGAAAAGGAGGCCCAAATTGCTTAACAATTGAGGTCACTTAGCGGGGTATCAGCTTGCTACCCGCGAACTAAGGATGCAGGACTGGGTGGATGCGAGAGTCCAGTTCACTAGGAAAGACACCAGCTCGCTGAGCAGAGCGTAGCATCTGGACCATCCTTCAACAGGCTCATTCCTAACAGGTTCAGTGATGAGATCAACTTCACTAATCAACAGATTTCCTGACGCAAGTCCAGGTCACTAAGATAGCGAGCTGGGTACCAGTATGGAAGCCTAGTGATCAATTAAGGGCACATCTTCCTAACCGACAAGTCAGCCTCCAAAATCGACACATTAGCCCCCAACAGTCTGACAATGATTTGCCCAATATTTATTATCAAGCGCCAAGCATTTATTGCTAGATGCGATGAAAATAATCATTTTGATTACTTGCTAAATTACATTTGTAACCCTCCCCTCTTCTATAAATAGGGGATGAGACCACTGTAAAAGTAAGTAAGAAAAACTCTATGCAGACACTTTGCCGGAATAGTAACATAGCATTGTATCTCCGTTGAGTTTGAGTTGAACGGAAAATCACCATAAAAAAGCTAATACAATTCACTGTGGACGTAGAAGTGATTTGGCTTTAGCCAAACCATGATAAAAGCTTCTGATGTTTACTATTCTTCCTCTCTTTCTCCCCTTTCTTCTCCATTAGCTCATCTCTTCAACTTATAGTTTGGGGTGATATTGGACTTATACTTGTTGTCCGGATTTCACTGTCAACAAATGTTTTGTTCAGAAATTTTTAGAACAAATCCATATACAGAGGGAAAACAAATCTAAGGAAAAACACCTAAAACAAATCTAAGGAAAAATAAAGCAGAGAAGCAGATCAGACATTTTCAATTTAATGTGAAAAAACATCTAAAACAAATTTAAGGAAAACCAAAACAAAGAAGCAGATCGAACATTTTCAATTTAATGTGGAAAAACACCTAAAACAAATCTGAGGAAAACCAAAACAGAGAAGCAGATTGGACATTTTCAATTTAATATTTTCTTCAAAAATCTTTAGAACAAATCCATATACAAAGGGAAAACAAATATAAGGAAAAACACCTAAAACAAATTTAAGGAAAAACAAAGCAGAGAAGTAGATTGAGGAGGAGACACAGCTCACATAGCAGCAAACAGAGAAGCAGTTTGACGAGTAAGAGAAGCAACTCGTACAACAACAAGCTTTTGAAGTAGATCAGTGAGCAGGAGAACCAGCTCGCACAACAGTAAGTAGAGAAACTGACGGACAGGCAAAAAAGCAGCTCGACAAGGAGGAAAAGCAAGGAAGAAAATTTCCGATGGGGCCCACAAACAATTTTTCACACTTTTCCTTTCCATGCATTTTCTTTTTTCAACTAAGCAGAGGAAAACTCCTTTTTCCACCCTGTTTTCTGTGCAAATTTTCTTTTCCACCCTTTTTCCCTCCATCCAAGTAAGCTATAAATGTTCACAAGAGCATGCAATTAGTTTGTAATTGCAACGCAAATTAATCTCAGGTCCATGGTGTCTATAGCTTGTTTATGATATGAAATGGATTCAACTTTTATTTTTGTCTTCATTTTTTTAATGGGTTTAAATAAATTATTTAAACGAATTCAGATAATCATAGACCAACTTGCAAATCTGATTAATTCCTTTTTTTTTCTAAACCTTTCCTATATAAATAAAGTTATAATTGTAACATACAAATTCAATATAATGAGTCCATTATTTAGGAATATACTCATTAAATATTAGTTTATTATTCATTTAAAATTGAAAAATATAAAAAAATAAATAAAATCAAATAAAAATAAATAAATTATCCATTTATCTGACCAATTCATATATATAGTGAATCAAATCTCATTTTAAAATATTTGTTTGGATGCGAATTCAAACAAATTGACTTGCATAAACTCAAATCCCATGGACCAAGCCTATTTAAATCCAATCCCTTCCTTTAACATTATTAAGATATACATGTTGCTCAATCTTTAACTTTATCTAAATTATCATGCGTGGTTAAAGAATTTGAATAATTTACTAGATTTTAAATTTAAACCTTCTTATCATTATTGTAAAATAAAATACTTTAACCCTATATATTTAGTTAATCATGCCAAGATTTCTTAATTTTAATTCCATCTAGTGTCAACCTTAAATTACTAAATTTAATTTATTTGATAACAAGTTAAATTGATATGACTCAAATAACAACTTAATATTAACATATTTATAATTAATTTATTTAATTTTAACTATTTTGAGTAACAATATAATTCACACTTTAAAAAATTTTTTTTGTCAATGTAAAATTAAACTAAATTCAATGTTAAATAGTAAAATAAACAATGATTAAGCATTTAATATTTGTCAATGGAAAATTAAACTAAATTTAAGGACAAACGGAGGGCCTAGCTTGATCTATGATCTCTCTAACAGATTTTAATTATTTTATATTTATATATAATAATTTTATATTAATCATCTCACAATTTTAAAAATTTCAAAAAAAATTTGATATTTGAGTCCTTCGACATAAATATTCTGACTCCGTTGTTGCTTATTAGTTGCCTCCCCCAGAAGGATGGATAAAATTAGTAAGGAAGGAACCATGAAATTGGATGAGGTTGTAATAAGGGTGCTAAATTGACAAATTAAATTAGATTGGATCAAATCCAACCCGTACGGATACGAGGCCTAAAGAAACTATTGTGAGCTGGTCTACATTTTTTTTTCTTTTTAAATTTTTTAAAAGAATAATTTTAAAATTTGATTATCATTTTTTTAATTGTTTAAAATTTAATTGAGTTTGGTATTTGAATTGAAATGGAATTAGCTTAATTATTTTTAAATAATGTACCATTTAGATTTAAGTGGAATTGGTTCAAACTTTTTTTTTAAATGTATATAACATAAAAAGAATGATCTAAAATCTTGAAATTCTAAAAAAAAGTCAGTTTATGGACTAACTTGATCTGCACAAACTGTGTTCCATATGGAATCAGCTTGTTTTGATTTATTTTTAAACAAACGACCGAATCACTAATTCGATTTTAAGAAAATTTCGCAGACTAAACCCACCACCTCCGAATTTTGGCCCATTTAACACCGTTAGTAGACGGTTACAGAAATCATGTTTGGGACTAATGATATGCGGTTGCTTGGTTTATGGGATGGCGTTGGCTGCTGCTCAGCTTTTAGAGCTAAGGGCTGGGGTTTTATATTGTCTTTCATATTGGATGAGATCTTGATTTCCGAAAAAGTTTTACTTACATTCGGTGTATTTAAATTGAATGTATTTAATTAAATAAATGGAAAAAAGTAATACATTTTTTATTATATTAATACATAATTTAATTTTATAATAAATTTATTTTTTAATTAATTTAATACATATAACTTAGTTAATCAAATTTATATATTATTATTTAATAACGTGAAAACTTCATTAGTCTCTTCGTCAAACCGAAATTATCCTAACAGTTTGGATGATTGCATGAATTTCATGTTGCGTGATCAAAAATCATACACCTTTCAAGTCGATATTAAATCTATGACTACTCATGCGCTTGATCCATAGATTACCCAACAAGTACCTGACATTCATAGTATAATTGCATCTTCCGGCCACTTCTATATACATAAAACAACATATCAATGTTACCTCAGTGATTCGCACCAACTAGTAATCATATAATCTATAATACCTCAAAAAAAAAAGTGATTGAGGGACCAAAGTGAAAATTCTAAATTTGTCATTGAGGCCATAATATAATTTTCTATATTTTCGGATGGACCTATTTGAGGCGGTGAAAATTCTTGGGGTCAAAATACAAATTTTCCTATTTCATTTTATGTATATACAAGCTGGCTTCTTCTTCCAGACTCTCTTGAAGCTTCCCCTACTGCTCTCCAGTTAAGCCACTCCCTCCTCCTCAGTTCGTCGTCATCTGGCGAAGCTCCGACAGTCTTCCTCTTCCTTCTTTCCTTCTCTGGCATCTCCTCTTTCCCCGGCGTCCTTCTCCAACCTGAACCCCAGTTTAGCAATTGTGTTCTTCAGCATCCGGTGATCTTCTCCTTCAAGCTGTCTCCGTTTGGTGATCTCAAACCACTGACCAGTGTCTTTCCTTCCTTCCCTAGCATTTTTCTCGGTGGCTAGTTGTTCTTTCAGCCCAAAGCCGAAGCTTCTCAGTTCGGTTACTCTATTTTTTGGTGAGCTTCCTCGACTCCGATCTGACTTCTTCCAATGCCCTTTTCTCCTTCTTCCTTCCTCCGGTCAACCCTCTTGCACCAGCTCAACTCACAGTGGTGGCAGCAGCAGCAGCAGCTTCCCTTCCCTTATTCCAGTTAGTTTCACTAGCACCGTGAATCAGCCCACCGACGACGATCAAGCCGGCGGTGAGCTCCCCACTCGCACTTTGGATGTTGGTGAGTAATCCTAGAACAAAAGATTTATTTTATACCTTATCTACATAAACTTTCCAAGTAGATCTAGTTTGAACAGTAAATTTCAAAGTTGATGAAAGTTGGAATTTTTTATGGATTTGCTTTAGATAAATTCCTTTCAATGAATCAAGCCTACAAACGTTAGACATTTGGGAATCCAGCTGAAAAACCCATGAGCTTGTCGATTTTCCCAATTAGTTGGTTTAGCTCGTTAAAGAATTTTCAAGGTGAGTGGACAATCCTTTTCACTTAATGATGCCATAGGTAATATAAAATAATTTTATTCTGTAGAATATTATTAATTCCTTTCGAAAAATGGGATTTTTCTATGTAAATATTAATCTGATTTCTAAAGTATATTTATATGTTGAATGTATACATGAAATGGTTTGTCGTGATTAAATTACGCATTTTTATCTTGCTTTATATTATTAAAAATTGATATTACTTTTCTATATGATGAAAGGATATGGAACTGCATAACAAGTTGTCATATGTTTTGATAAAGGTTACTTACCCGATTAATGAATTTCATGCTACCTAATATATTGATAATGTTGATTTGAAATATTGGACCCATTGGTAAATTTATTAGTAACCCTCAAGTGCACTTGTGAGTATATAACTAGCCAGTGGGGAGCAATAAGGATGGAGAGATGTAAGGAGATATACGTTCATGAGCATCCGGCAGACGTGTTGGATGGCTTATGACGGGTATTATGATTTGGTTACCATTTTAAATTTATTCTTTGGAAATCTAGTTGTATGTTTTATTGTATTAAGTTTTAATGAAAGTCTAAAATGTTATTGGCTTTCTCTCTTGTTTATTATTATGTTGTTGAATATTATATTTTCAATTACTTGACTATTTTGCTAAATTATGATTTTCAAATGTATAATGAGATTATGGCTGCAGAACAGGTAAGCATATCTTCATGGCTATATTTATATATACACATATATATGTACTTTCGAACATGATTTTAAATGAGATTTTGGGTGATCATAGGATTGTTTACTCATTGAGTTTCTATGAAACTCACTCTTTCTTTTTAATGTTTTTCAGAGCCATAGGATTCTTTTACCTCACCTCTACATCACACCGATACGAGATCTGCTCTTGGATCGAGTGGATCATTCCTACGGAGAATAAAGATATATAAATGGTGGAAAATCAATGGCAATTGGTAGGATTATGTATGCATGCATTGTATATGATTACTGGATGCCCAGTAGGATATAAATTGTATAGTCTGGGCCACTGTATAATATTATGTTGTTATACAAGTCATGGTAGGCTTGTAGCCTTTGTGCTGTTATATAGGTTTTATGGCCAGGTGTTTGAAAAATAGAGGAAACTCTGTCGAATTTTTGTTAGAATTTAATATTTAAATTTTCATCATGGATTGACGAAATAATGAGTCAGTAGTATATTAATTGCATTGTAAGGCTTATAGGGGGTTTCCTGATGGAAGAGGATTCCTGATGGTGACCTTCTACATCGGTCACGTTCTATAGGTCGAGGCATGACAAAGTTGGTATGAGAGCATGATCTAGGATTTAGGTGCATGATAAAGGTCTCCAACTACTGTTACGGGATAATCATACTGAGTTTATGTTAATGCGCCATCAAGCATGACACGTGAATAAGGATATACTGATGCCCATATCATGAATATATGAAAAAATCTTTGCATTGCCTAATTCTTTCAATCAGACACGTATCAATGTGTTTGAACCTTGCTTAAATGAATCTTCCAAATTGATAATAGGAAAATGCCACTTAGGACTTGTTACTAGTAGAATTCGGCACTGAGAAGCGGGCTGGCAAAGGCCCAGAGGGAGCCAAGTCTGTTGAAAGGAACAAGCTCACTATGTGAGAGGCTACAACTCGCTGAAGAGAATTCAGTTCACTGAAGGCCGGAACTCGTTTATTGAACCAGCTTGAAGTTGCAAGCTAACGGCATCCTCAGCGAATGAGCTCAAGCTCTCTAGGATACAACCTCACTCAGTCAGAAGCCCATTGAGGTAGATCATAAAGACAACATATGATTTACACCGTCATTCTGTTAGTACGGTCGTCGGGTCCCTTACGCAATAAAAAATCTACAGAAGCCAGTCTATAGTACCCTAGGCAATCTTGTACATTTAATATTTGATGTAATAGATACATAGTTAATTTAGTTCCATTTGTACCCCTCCATGCTTCTATAAATAGGGGGTTAGAGTCATTATAAAGGGAAGGAGCATATAGGAGAGGCAACAGAGGACTAGCAGAAACTCTGCTAGAAGCAATAGTAAAGCCTTGCAAGCATTCCTTCAAACTAATAAAATACCTGTGTGGACGTAGGGTCTGGTGCCATTCGAATTTAGCCGAACTATATTAAACTCTGTGTATTTTTCTCCTCTTCCCTTTCCTTCTACCATTCAACACCTCTTTACCACTTTAGCAATCGAGAAACAGCTTGGGTCCCTAAAGAACCCCTTTCATTGGCTGGATTTGGATCAAACCAAAATCCACTGTCAATATTTTGGCACGCCCGGTAGGAGCCTTCTGTGTACTGGTTAGTCCTTTGTCTTCTGTTTAATCTTTGTGTAGTAGCTACAATGGCCAAGAGAAAAGCCACTAGAGCTTCGAACGTATTGTCTAATTCTTCAAAAAGTCATATGTCGACAACAGACTCCTCTCCTGCTCCCATCATCGACGCAACCGCTGGCTTGCCCCCAGCCAGTTCTACTCAGCTAGTTGTCATTGCCAATGGCACCAATAGAGTGCAGATTTGGCTCAAATGTCAAGAAAGACTGAAAAATATGATGGGAGAGCTGACTAGAGCAGTCACAATGCTAGCACAAGGCATGTAGAAGTAGGTTGAAGTTGCCACACCTGCGAATGTTCACCAGTAGTAGCAAGTTGGACGTTCGGGCAATGCCAATTAGGGAAATTCTCCAGCTTGTTGCTCGCAAGAGCAAATTCTAGGTCATTGCAGTAGCAACCAGGAGAATCAATGGTCTCTGGTATGAGACCCACTTGTAGAAGAATTATTTTAGAGGATGGATCAGTTCGTAGAATGTTTTCAAGCTCCAGATAAATGAGCTCGATATAAAGCGAAGTCACCATTCTCCGAGAAAATTGAAGCGCAACCCCTTACCCCAAAATTTAAGGTTCCTACAATCTCTCTCTATGATGGGGATAGGGACCCATTTGATCACCTAGACACATTCAATGTTCAGATAGATCTCATGATGAGTAACCCTCTCATAAAGTGTCATATATTCCTAGCAACACTAGGGGGCTCACCTTTGACGTGGTTTAAAAGTCTTCCAGCTCACAACATAGGCAGTTGGGAATAATATTAGAAGAAATTCATTGACTAGTATCGGGCATTAAAAAAATAGTTCGCTCCACCTTGCCACCTTGCTATGATCTTCCAGCGAAAAAAAGAGTCATTGAAGGACTACATCTCTCAGTTCAAACATGAGGTCAACAATGTAGAGAATCCTTTGGAGGAAACTATCTTAGCAACAATCTCTATGGGACTCTGCAAGGACGGGAAGCTGTACAAAAGCATTTGCAAGTCACCGATAATGGATCTTGGGGACTTTTATAAGTGAGCTACGAGGCAAGCCAGAAGGGATGAAACCTTTGGCCCAAAGAAGTCTAATTCGAGCAGTTCAGATCAAAATAAAAAGAAGGACAGTCATAGAGAAGGGCTAGACTGCTCCTACCTTCAGGTCATCAAGAAGAGCAAGGATGAGTGGCCTCACAACTGAAGTCATCATGAAAGTTATAGCATTCTATCCAACACTCAGGATAAAATATTCCTAGTGGAGTGAGATGGAGAAGACTTTGGGAAGCCCAAGTCTTTGTGGACACCTAGCAAATTCAGAAGTAATAGAGATAAATTCTACGCTTACTATAATAAGGTTAGACACAACACCTCAAAATGCTGGCCATTGAAGGATGTAATAAAGGACCTTATCAAAAGAGGCCATCTCCAAAGGTATATATTGACAATGTACTTTACTTTTCCTAACTTTTGTCTTTATTTATGTATAATTTTGTGTTACTAATTATAGTATACAAGTCTAGTGTGCCAGCTTTCTAAGCTGAGGCCCCCCGAAGCTCATTTTGGAGATGAATTGATGAAGTAACCAGTTGAGTTGCGGCTTGCTGAGACGTGGAGATGCTTAAAATAAACTCACTTAACCAGTGTAGCTGTGTGCTTGCTGAGGTGCAGAGGTACTATTAAACACCCATAATGCCAGCGTAGCTGTGTGCTCACTAAGGTGCGGAGGCATTATTAAACATTCACAGTGCTAGCATAGCTGTATGCTTGCTGAGGTGCAGAGGCACTAATAAACGCTCAAAAATGCCAGTGTGGCTGTATGCTCATTGAGGTGCGAAGGCATTATTAAACACTCACAGTGCCAGCATAGTTGTGTGCTTACTGAGGTGCTGAGGCACTAAAAAACACTCACAATGCTAGCGTAGCTGTGTACTTGCTAAGGTGTAGAGGCACTATTAAACACTCATAGTGCCAGCGTAGCTATGTGCTCACTGAGGTGTGAAGGCACTATTAAACACTAACAGTGCTAGCATAGTTGTGTGCTCGTCGAGGTATAGAGGCACTATTAAACACTTACAATGCTAGCATAGCTGTGTGCTCACTGAGGTACGGAGACACTATTAAACACTCACAGTGCCAACATAGCTGTGTGCTCACGGAGGTGCGGAGGCACTATTAAACACTCACAATGCTAGCGTAGCTGCGTGTTCGCTAAGGTGCGAAGGCATTATTAAACTCTCAAAATTTGGCAAAAAGCCATGAGCTTAATAAGGCGTGTAGATGTTAGAATCAACTCAACTACCTGCCCAAGGGGCAATGAAGTCACCAGGACAATAAAATACAGCTGTCGGGTAAATAAGCACTCTTGGCTCGCTAACAAGATCCTTCCAAGTGCATCTCGCATGTGACCTGGCTAAATTTTACTTATTGATGATCAAGGCAACCGTATGCAAAAGTTTACACAAAAGTTACAGTTGATTGGCAATGCGAACATTTCATTAATTTGTAGCAATATACAGAAGTAAATGAAGACATCCAATACAACATTCAAGAGCTATACAGAGAAGCTTATTCATTAGAAGGCCTCATTTAATGAGGTTAAATTTACATCAGAAGAAGGGAAATACAAAAGCAAAAGCAAAAAGAAAAAGCCTGAAGCTATTGTTAAAAGCAGAAAGCCAGCTACCGGGAGACACTCCCACCAGTAGGAAGACTAACAAGCCCGACTGCTCCTATTTATATCCCTCTTCAGCCAGCAGTTCCTCCTGGACCAAGCCCAGAGCAACTTAAAAAGGTGTCAGGAGTCTAGCTCGTAAGGCTGGATACCACGGCAAAGCCATGAAGAAATAATTCAAGATCTGCATAAGACTCCTCAAAGCTAGCATAAAAAGCTATCCAATGGGAGTCATGTGTAGTAGGCCATTCATGCCTCGAGATCTTCTACAATAGGCCATGCATGCCTCAGAAAGCTTCGTCAGAAGCCAAGCTATTAGAAAAATGGGGGACTTAACCTTGATACCCATTAGAGCACTCTACTAGGAAACTTGAAGAGCTTTACAAGTGTTATATAGACTAGTCGAGTCCGCTGAAAGAACCAAAGGGTAATTGGTTACCCCCCGATCAGACGATCTGAAAGGAAAGAAATTGCCATGCCAATGGTTGAGGATCATGCTCAGAAAAGAAGCATGGTCTGGTTCAAGTGAAGCAAAGTTTGAAGTGACAAGATGGCAGACTAAGCACCAAAGACTTTGACTAAGAAGACCCTTCCAGAATAAATTATAACTCCCAGTCTGTAAAGTGAACGGAGAGTCCGGGGCATAGTGTTACTAGTAGAATTCGGCACTGGGAAGTAGGTTGGCAAAGGCCCAGAAGGAACTAAGTCTATCGAAAGGAACGAGCTTGCTATGCAAGAGGCTACAACTCACTAAAGAGAATTCAATTCGCTGAAGGCCAGAACTTATTGATCGAACCAGCTTGAAGTCGCAAGCTAACGATATCCTCAGCAAAAGAGCTCAAGCTCACTAGGATGTAGCCTCACTTAGCCGAAAGCCCATTGAGGCAAATCACAAAGACAATATGCAATTTGTACCATCATTCTGTAGGTATGATCATCAAGTCCCATCCACAATAAACAATCTATAGAAGCCAGTCTATAGTACCCTAGGTAGTCTTGTACATTTAATATTTGATGTAATATATGCACAGTTAATTTAATTCCATTTGTACCCCTCCATGCTTCTATAAATGAGGGATTAGAGTCATTGTAAAGGGAAGGAGCATATGAGAGAGGCAATAGAGTGCTAGTAGAAACTCTGTCAGAAGCACTAGTAAAGCCTTGTAAGTATTCCTTCAAACTAATAAAATACCTCCGTGGATGTAGGGTCTGGTGTCACACGAATTTGGCTAGACCATGTTAAATCCTGTGTATTTTTCTCCTCTTCCCTTTCCTCCTACTATTCAGCACCTTTTTACCGCTTCAACAATTGGGAAACAACTTGGGTCCCCAAAGAACCCCCTTCATTGGCCAGATTTAGATCAAACCAAAATCCACCATCAACAAGACTCAATCTTTGGTTCCCTCTAGACATTGAGTGGAAGAAACGTCTGAAAGAGCTTTCCATGAACCCTTATTTTCTTCGCAACCTATACCTCGACCACCAGTTACAGTTTCAATAGTTCCTCAGAATCCTAGTTTTCAAGTTCCACCGCTATGATGCAAAAAATAGGTTAATCACATGTGACCCATGCTCCCCAGAGAAGAGTTTTAACAATCAAAGTGGTGCAACATAAGCATGGTGGGCCTATAACCCATAAGTCCCAAGAATTTTTTAGGGAGAATAGGAATATGGATTAATCTAACCTGTTAGTAAATGTTAAATTGTCAAGAAGGATGGCAGATGCTGATGTGAAAAGAGAAGGAAATAATGTTCAGGTTGGATATGATTGTTAGGGCAAGGTAGTGGAAAACGGAAAATATGTTAATACAAGTAAGCAGATCTTGAGACATGTCCCTAAAGTTGAAGTTGGTGATGAACTTCAGTACAGGGTGGAGCTTATCATAATTGGTCTTTATTATAGGGTCCAGGGTGGCATGGGTTACATAAAGTATAATGGAAAGATCTTGGCAACTAGTGTTGTTTCATTAGGGGTTATGTTAATGATTATAGGACAATTTAGATGTCATGATTTACATTGGACAAGGGGAAAATACTATGAACATTGATAAAGAACCTAAAGATCAAAAGCTTGAGCATGGCAATCTTGCTTTAAAGAACAGCAGCAAGGAAAAGAATCTTGTTAGGGTGATATATGGCTTTAAAGGGAAAACGAGGGATGGATGGAAAGGGTAGGACATATGTTTATGGTGAGCTATATGCAGTTGAAAGATATTGGCATGATTTTGCACTTCATGGTAATCTGATTTTTAGGTTTCAGTTACGTAAAATCCCAGGTCAACCAGAGCTTGCTTGGAAAGAAGTGAAGAAATCAAATAAATTCCAAACAAGAGAGGGTCTATGTGTTGAGGACATTTCTAGTATCGAAGTGCAAATTCCAATATGTGCTGTGAATACCATAAATGATGAAAAACCCCCACCATTTACATACTTTACTACCATGATAAATGCCCTGATTGTTGTAGTCCCATTCCTCTAGGGGGATGTAATTGTACTAAGAGATGCTCTTACTTAGGAAAATGTTCTTGTACTGTCAAAAATGGGGAAAGTGTTGGATCGTACGGCCACCTCAGAGGCAAAATGGTTAAAATTTCAAAAAATTTTCTTCCATGCAACCGAACGATTAACCCAAGATCTAGCTAGTTTAGAGCTCATAAAACAAATCAGGCGTGTGAGAAGAGCAAAACCAACCTTTGGTCCAGCTCAAATGTAGCGGAGAAGATGAAGAGTCACTGGCACAATCCGGTCTGAACATCCCGGCCCTAACACAGTCCATGCCAGAAGGAGGAAAGGCCGAACTACTGTTAGCTGGAAGCTTCACAAGCCAATCGGACCAAACGCTGGCAAGCCCTAGTAGAGGAAGTCGAAGTGTTGTTGAAGAAGATGTAGAGGCTCATCATGATTCTTGCATCCAAAAACTCACACCTAAGCAGCAAATACCATTTGTAAAATGACATCGTTTTGCCTATTACAATTTTTGCAAATTGCAAACCGACCCCAACAATGTCATAAATTGCATTTGGTTCCTTATGGTTTCTGCAAACTACTTTTCAGTCCCACTGATATCTACTCTTTTCAGTTTAGTCCCTAGATATCCAATATATCCATATTTTAGCCATTCCTTATATTTTCCATTTTGTGTGAGACCCGGAAGGCCCCTGAAATGTTGGCAAAAGTCCATAATGCCCTTCAAATCGTTTAAAGGCATATAAAATTAATCCAATTAATTTTCTAATCAATTGCTCCAAATTAATCATGTATGGACTTTAAGATATAAGAGGATTCTAGCAAGCCATTATAGCTACCTAATTTTTGACGAGAGTCAACAATGGTGACAAACCTGTTTGTGACTGATCTCTCTGTATGATACAATTCCTTCATTATCTATATCTGATCAGTCAGAGGTATGGATGCCAATCAACCTTTATAACTAATTTCTTAACTTCGTGAATTATTTGACTTATTCGAGCACTCAAATCTCATTTAAGTCTCGATTCCACCTTGCAAGGATTTATCAATCAAACCAATTCGTTGAGTGGCTATGGATAGTAACTCCGAAGAGTGGTAATGAATCCTATCTTGATTAGGCAATGCTTAATTACACTTTCAAAAATACCTAATCCAAACCTTTATTGTTCCTCATGGCTAGAGTCACGTTTGACTTGGTCAAAGTATAACCTTCCATGTAAAAGACA
>JANHAO010014136.1:0-15485 GCA_026873985.1 Saraca asoca | reverse complement strand
CTGAGACATATACATATATAATTATATTTATAGAAATTTTAATAAAATTTTCTACTAATAATATATAATTAATTAATAAAATTTATAGAACTGCAAGCTTTAGCTAGCAGTTCCTAACTTCCATTCATAACTAAGAATTTATTAATTATTATTATTTCTTTATAAATTTGAGATTCACCTTCTAAGTTATCACATATTAACTTTGATAACAGATTAAAATAAATCGTATAGACAAACAAAATATATTAATTTAAATATTTTTTTTACTATTATAAATATTTAATTTATCATATATATATAAAATAATTATAAAAAATTATTTTATTATTATGATATATTTTATGAAGTCATCATGATATCCTTGTTATGCACGGGCCAAAAAACTAAGAAGGTAAATTTGACAGACAGTTCTACCGGAACAATTATAAAGCAAAGTAACTTCACTTTTTAAAAGTAAATAAAGTAATAATATAGTCAATACGACTATTTGATAATGTGTTAACAGTATTTGATTGAGGATTTGGATCCTCTTCTGTTATGGAAGTTAATGTAAAGAAAACAAAAATCTTCATCATTTTTATTAATGAATCTTCACCCTCGTACTTAAAACTCACCAAAAGTCTTTTTATTTTTTATTTTTTCTTTTGCCTCTTGCTTTTCACAAGCTATTCCACTCATTTTCACTCTTCACGGTGGACAATTGCCAATTTTTTTCTTTTTTTTCTCTTTATTTCTTCTTTAAATGCTTTTTTTTTTTTTACTTCGAAAAGACTGATTATTGATTATTTATCACGTTATGAATTATTGATTTTCTTATTAATAGATATGATATCATATTTTATCCTTTAAAATATATTTTATATTTTAAAAGAGATAGATTATATTATATGTTTACAATTTATTTTGGGTTTACGCGGAGGGAGGAACCCAATCATTTGATTTATGGTAGCAGAGTAAGAATCATTTTAGGTTTAAGTAAGTAATGCTATTTAATTCAAAACCAGAGTGTAAGAACCGTTGAAATGTGAATGATAGGCAGTAAAGAACTTCATGCAATTCCTTAAATTGGGGTATATATAGCTTTTATATTTGTGACTTAATGTAAGCTATGTGATATCATTTACATTTGTCATTAATTATGAGGGCCTAATTCAAAAATAATACTTTTCAAAAGGTTTTTTTTTTTTTTTTTTTACTTAAACTAATACAGTATTTTCTAACATGAATATTATATTAACTTAAAATTTTTATTATTTTTTTACTTTTATATGTTGTGTCAAATTTAAAATTTTAATTTTAATTTTTTTACATATAATATCTTATCAATGTCAAAAAAAAAATTGGAGTTATTGTCTCATGTAATTAAAGTTGGGCAAAAAAAAATAAACTGAACAAAATTGATTAAATTAAATTAAAATTGAGTAGTTAAAAATAATTAAAATTTAGACATAATTTGAAATGGTTGAATTTTTTTTAAAAAAAATTGATTTACGGTTAAAAATAGTTTAAAAAAATTTCTAATGACTTCTAGTCAAATTCACCCAAAATTTTATCAAAAATCAAATAAAATTTTTATCCGTTGTTATATTTTTTTTCATTGTTTAAAGCTCAAATCCAACAAAACTTTTATCTATTATAGTGTAATGTCCTACTAATTATTTACACATCATGAAGGTATATGATAATTGTCATTATGTAATATATTTTTATTAATTAATGTCTAATTGAATAAATAATGTGCATAGCACAGTGCATAATTTTTATAAATTCATATTCCATTGGTATAAAATTATGTATTGTATTTGAATCATAACAATTATAGGATAATTCACATTAAATTTTAAAATTATAGTTATATTTTTATAATTATCAATATTTTCTTTCAGTGATATTAACTAAAAAAACTTAAAAAAAATTAATAAGTCTAAACTAATATTAATCATAAAAAAATACTCTAAATTAGCTTGAATAGTTAATATTAATTTTAAAATTTAAATTGATTAATATCAGTCAATTTGAAATATAAATGGAAAAAATTAATTTAATTAAAAAAAATTAAATAAGTTACTCATAATCATCCCACGCCCACCCAGCATGTAACCCAAATCTGTAGCAAAGCCCAAAAACGGAAAAGGTTGAGTTGTAACGCAATTCCATCTGATCCCTCCATGACCCTATTATATTAGAGCAGGTTTACTTACGTTTTTTGAAAATAACCACAACAACAACAAAAGCATCAGTACATTTTCTTTACCTTTTTAAATATTTGTTTATAAAATTAAAAGAAAAAGTGACATCAAAAATGTTAAACGGGAGATTTAAAAAAGAAAAAACTTTAAAAGTTACAAAATATGATTATTTTTCTATAAAATGGAAATACTGCAAAATAAGTGAATATATATGACTATACATTTCTTTCTTAATATGATACGTCTATTTCGCACAAATAATTAATAAACTAACTCATAATTATTTTAATAGTTACTAATTATTAACTATTAACTGTTAGTTAAAAGCTGATAAGTTAATTGATTGTATTAAAAATATTTGATAAAATTAACTATTAAATTAGATTATAAATATAAAATGAGATAAAATGATATGTTAATATCATCAAATATAATATATAGAGTAAATTAATTCATATTTATTTTGAAGTTAAAATATATTAATGGAATTAATATATTCAAAATAAGAATAAAATTATTCTAACTTTAATTAATTATATTCTATATTATATTTTATGGCATTATATATCTTTATTTATTTTCTTATTTTTGTTAAATTCATTGGCATAGGACAAATATGTAATGATATATGGGTTTTTTTTTGTCTTCTTCAACTTTGTGAAAATAATATTAAAAATAATATGATATTAAAAAAAATAAGTATTAAAAATGAGAATTTCTAATTAATTAGGATATGAGTTATCAATTAACAAAAAAAAGAATAAATTAATAAAAAATAATTGAAAGCTCTATTCTAATAAACTATACGTTACTTGAATTAACTTCTTAAAGAGAGTTTTTTTTAACCCAAAAAGTTAATACATCAAACACCTTTTTAAATATGAAAAAGAACTGTTTAACTAAGTTAAAAAAATTAAAAGCTAATTTTTTTTAGTGTGTCAAACACACAATGTCAACTCTTTGGATTAGGTTTATTGACAATATAAATGTAGGTGGCATTTGGTTCACAAAATCTTCCTCACATTTATAGGAATATTTTAAAGAAATGTTATATTTTCATATTTAGTTCAAAATTTTAAAATATTATCCTAAGAATATTTTTAACTCAATATTCTCATCAAATATTCCCATGAAAGGAGGTGGGTATCTTACATTCCCATGATTTGGAAAAATTTGTTATATAAAAAGACTATTTTGCCCACTTTTCCATTAATGTCTTACCAACTCAACCGATCACCATCCACCATCATTGACCATCTCCCACCATCACTCACTGTCATTGACCACCATCCACCACTATTGACCACCATCACTATTACCTACCGCCCACCACCTATCGTTATTGACTACCATTTATTATTGTTGACCACCACCCACCGTCACCGACCTCCATTAATCATTGCCCACTACCATCTTTCATTGTTGACCACCACCTTCCACTGTTGATCATGCATAACACCCTTGACCAATTAACTTTTTCATGTTGACCATTCAATTTTCAATGAAGACACTTTAGTAATTTAATAATATTTTTAAAAATATATAAATCGATTAAAATATAATATTATAACATTCTTAAGAATTTTTTTAATTAAATTAAATATAATAATGTAACATTCTCGAGAATTACATTCTTATATATCACATTTTCAGGAATGTTAAGATTCTTACAAATGTATGATTTTGCAAACTAAACATTATCTTAAGGTAAACTAGCCTACCAAAAGTTAAAAATTTAAAGTAAACTAATAAGGGTTGTAAGTTGCAACTATTTGTTATTGATGCAGTGTCCTTATTTGTGAATTTCTCAGTTTAGTATAAAGGAATTTCATTGCCATAAATTGATTACATATTCAGAAAACAAATTGAAAGAGGAAATAAGATTATTAAATATAGCAATTACATTGTAGGAAACATATTGATTGAAAGTGCACCAATATCAGTCTATCAACCTTATGTATAACATTATGCAACATAATGAAACAACTTTACATTGCTAGGAACAAAGATAATATGATGAAAATGCAACAAATGCAATGCACAATTTCATGAATTTTTACTTGTGATTTCACTATTTTGGAAATAAATAATTTTTTACTATTGTTTTAAATATTTTCACTAACTATTTGTTTTGAAAACTAAATAGCTATTTTAATTTGCTTTATGATAGAAATCTAATTCCTAAATTTTATTAAATTGTGTTAAGGTTCTCTTTAATTAGATTCTAAAATTAATGGTAGTGTAATCAAATATTTATTTTTATTATTTTAATTATTCAATGTGTCTTAAATAGACTATAATTTTAATAATAAATAAGAAATTATTATTTATGATTGTTTTAAATATTTGAAGTATTATTTATTTCAAATATTAATTAACTACTTTCTTATTTTATGATCAAACTTAGATTATAAGTACTATCAATGCTTATTGAACTTTATTAAATTAGATTTTGATTTAGTAATAGCGTATTTAAAATAATATTTTAATTACTTTAGTTATTTAATGTGCTAGTTTAACAACAGAAACAATGATACTTGGCCAGTTTCACCTTCCAATTCCATCTTCCAACCCTTGCTTCCAATTTGCCTTTTACCTCTTTAGTCTGCACCTCTCGTTTTCCTTGCCACCAACTTGCTCAAAGCCAAAGCCTAGTCAGTAGCCATGGCTTACACAGACATCGTTGTTACTGTCATGCCTTATTCTGCCAACCTCGACTACGCGGATAGAAGATTTGATTAACGACTCTTTTAGTAGTTTTCCATGACCCATTTAAGATAAATCTGGTACTAAAACTCTTTTCTCAAAACAATCTAAGTTTTCCCTTTTTAAAAAGGATTTTCTTACTCTTGATCTCACTCTTTAAGCACAAGTAAATCAAGCATGTTAATCTTGCTTTTGACCCAATAACTTGTCCACTCATCTTCAGCTGAACATCAAGAAAGTAAATACTTCATATTAGTTTTGTTCAAGAACCTTGGGTACATGTCTTTAGAAATTTATTTGAAATTTAAGTTCTTAGGGTTTAAGTTGGTGAGGGTTCTAGAAAGTAGAATATTCTTACGACGATTAGGAGCTAACTCTAGAATTCTTTTAAGATTAAATGTTCATAGATTGAAGGGGGATTTGTGGAGTTTTGTATCTTGACTTTTGACTTCAAAAAGAGCATTAAGCTTGAGTTAAGGTGAATAGATATTTCTACTTTAATTTGTAACCCTTATTTATATACTCGTGTATTTTTTATATTTCATGATGCTTAAGAATATTTTTGCTTTCTATTATGTTTAGAAAATACTTCCATGTAAATTAAAGTCTCTATGAGCATTTGAGCTTTCAAGTGATGTTCTTATTAATTTTTAGTTGAATGGAAGTGAATTTGAATTTAAAACATTATGTATAATCATTAGTTTTGCAACCGTTATGAATATGAATATATAAATTACTTTTTCCAATGTCTATAACCATTTTCTTACTATTATTATGTTTAAAAAATGAAAATTAGGTAAATCAAGGTATTATGAGTTCAAGTGTTGAATTTATAATTTTTGTACAAATGGTTTCTTTAATTCACATGTTTGTATGAATATTAGTTTCAAAAATATAATATATGGAAATCTGAAGGAAAGTGTAAGGTTATGTTGAGAATAATAATTTTTTATCCCTAATACTAGTTGGATAAAATGTGGATCTTTAGGAGTTTTCCTTATTGGATATCATCACCATGGCTATTATGGGAGGTATATGAGAGGACATTTGTGTGGAGTGATAAAGGGGGGTTTAGATGGATTTTTAGGTTATTTGATACATCTGTGAAATACCTTGGAGAAAAGAAAATAAGAAAATAAATAATTTAATAAGTTGATGGACTAAGACGAATTTTTTCAAAATTTTGCTGGGGCCAAAGTTTGAATTTTCTCTTTTCTAAAGGACCTTAGTGAAGATATTGAAAGGCCAAATTGTAATTTACTCCATTCTTGTTTTTGTTTTTATTTGTTCAGGCAATGGCCCCCTGATATTTTTCTTCTTCCTTTCTCTAGAACTTCCCCCTACTATCGAACCTCCTCTTTTGCATTGGCCAACCTTTATTTTCTTCTTCCTATCTTCATTGTCTAGCTTCTTCTTCTTGTCTTTCCTATCTAGTAACCTTTTCTTCAAGTTGATTCTTTGAGCTGAGCTCTTTTTCTATTGAACCAAAGCTACTACAAGGCCTCTCTTACTCCAACTCTACTCCTTCCTTCTTCTTTCACTCTTTTCTGGCGGTTTGAGCTGCTAGCTTAACTACTCTTCCCTTTCTTCTGCTCAGCTCCATCTGAATAGTAAGTAGCTCAATGGACCACCATGGGTCGTTCCTTCTTCTTCCAGTGATCTTCTTCTAGCTCAGCCATGAGTCAATATTTCCGGTGGCCTTCCTTCAGTCATCCTTCAATCAACTCGCTGCTAGTCGATGCTCTTCGTTGGCATAGTAGCTATTGAGAAGGAGGCTTAGGTTTGCTGTGATCTTTCTATTCGGCTACCTATTTTTCCGGCTGGCCTCTTTGTCGATGCCGCTATGAGCCTTTAACCAACCTCCCCTATTCTACTGGTATTGAATAGCGATGATCTTATCTTTTCGGTCGCTACTACTACTGCATGCGATTATAGCTTCACCGTCAATCTCCCTTAAACGACCAGCGACTTTATTATGCTTTTGTTGTACTTATCCGACAATGCCCCCAAACCCTAACTGGATATTGGGTAGTAGGTACTACTTTTTTTCCAAGATTTGTTTTTATCTATGTGAGATTATCTTATTTGAAGTTTAAACATCGAAAACTATAATATTTTTGGAACAAAAAAAAAATCTATTGCGAGATCACACAAACTTGGTAACTAGAGTCTAATAAGCTAATTCAAAAAAGTGGCAAATTAGAACAATTGTATTTGGAGTTATCTGGATATCTTCAAAGTGAGTAGATAATCTTACTCTTTTAGTAAATCCTGTTTTGCAATATGAAATAATTTTGTTATATGAAATATTTTGATTTTTGAATGATTGGATTTTTTATATTAATTTGTTTTGAAAGTTTAACTAAATGTTGTATATATGAAATGAGTTGCCATGATGAAACTATGTATTTTGGGACTAATGATTTCATGTTATTATATGGTGTATAAATATGAAAAAGACTTGGCATATTTTTGTGTTTTGTAGTGATTACAGTTTACAAAACCTATGATTTCATATTACTGTGATATGAAATTTTTGACATTTTTGAAAATTATGCTACATGGAATAATTGATAGTATCTCCTGACTCCTGACTTTTGATATCATGATATGAATAGAAATGTTTATTATCTCTGGTTATAAAGGGTAACACATTGTTTTCCAATTGATTTATTGTTTTGAAATACTGGATCCATTGGCAATTCCTTGCAAACCTTCAAGTATACTTGTGATTAGAATATCTGTTAGAGAAATAAGAGGGAGAATATCTGAATATCTGATTGGTGTTTAGATGGATTATGACGATTTCTATTAGGTATGGTTACCTTTAGGAATTATCCTTTGGATTCCAATGGTATTTGAGTAAAAAAGCAATTATAGAATGTTTTGCTACTTAAGTATTAGCAAATTTTAGAAAACCTTATTGAATTTCTATTGTGTTTACACCATGATGATTAATTTTTATAGTATCATGCTCTTTTGCTTATTTTACTTTTGTTGAATACCATATTTTAATCATACGATATTTTTGATGAATGAAAGTTTCTAAACATATTTTGAGATTATGACTTTTGAATTGGTAAGTTTATTTTCACAAATACATACATATTTTATCTTTTGGATTTTGAATATGAATTAAGAACTGAATTTTGATTTTCTATGAGATAATCTACTCACTGAGTTTCTATGAAACTCACCCTATTTTTTTTCTCCATATTTTTCAAAGCCCAAAGATACCCTTACTGTTCCTTCTCATCATTTTGGTTCAGGATCTATTCTTTAATTGAGTATATCACCTTCTACAAGGCCTAAAGATATATTGATGGTGAAAACTTTGGTAGTTAGTAGAATTGTTATTTGCATGTATTTTGATTAGTGAATGCCAAGTAGAATATAGATTTGTTTTATCTAGGCCGATGTGATTCGGAGTTATTGTACAATATATGTATAGGGCGTGTAGTTGTTATCTATGTTTGAAAAATAGAAGAAACTCTGTTGGATTTTTAGTAGGATTTAAAATGTAAATATTTGTTTATGCATCAATATAATTTCGATCTTTATTATGTTAGGTTAATTAGCAAAGACTTTGCATTGCGAGGCTTGTATGGGATTTCTTAATGGTGATCTTCTATGTCAATCACGTTTCATGGATTAGAGCATGACAAAGTTAGTATCAAAGCATGGTCTAGAGTCTAGGTGCACGATTAGGGATCTCTAACTGTCAAAATGGGATAGCGATACCGAGTTCATGTTAATGCGTCTAGGAGCACAACACATGAATAAAGATATGTTGATGCCTATACCATGGATATATTGAAAATCTCCACATTACCTAAATCTTTCATTCCTATGTATATAAATGTACCTGAATCTTGCCTAAACCAAATCCCCTATCTAGCTTTCCCATTTTCTCTTTTACTTTATCTCATGCTCCCTTTTGTTCTACGAAGCCAATTGATGTGATTCAATATTTGAAGGAGACACCTATATTCTGATTGTCTCTTTAGTATAGATCTAGAAAGAAATGGTGAAGGGAAAGGTCAAGAATCAAAACTCCCAACTCCCCATTTTGTTTTAAAAGATAAGATTGAGAGATTGTACAAGGAGCATGGAGGATTTAAATAGGACGTTAGCTAGTGTTGCCCAATGCATTGAGTAGTTGCATCAGAATTCATCATATGAACAAGAGAAAAAGTGTTCCCTGAGGCAGTTATTAGAGTTTATTGATATGCATGAAAATGCTTTTAGTGTTGTTGGATCTCATTCTCATGCAGTTCTAGTACTTGTATCTCTTCTACAATCAGGGTCATCGAGTCTAAAGATACAGGCTGCAACTGTGTTAGGTTCCCTTTCTAAAGAAAATGAGTTAAGGGTAAAAGTCTTAGAAAATATATTCCTGCATTACTTGGCCTACTCAAGTCTAGTTCAGCTAAAGGCTAAGTTTCTATTACAAAGACTATTTATGCTATCTCTCAGGGCGATGCTAAAAGATCATGTTGGTTCGAAAGTTTTTTTCTTTTTTTTAACTGAAGGAGTTGTGCCAATGCTTTGGGAGCTACTTCGAAAATGGCTTAAGACTGGAAATGTAGTTGATGGTTTATTAATTAGAGCACTGAAAAATCTTTGCACTAGTACTGAGGGTTTCTGGAATGCAACAATACAAGCTAGGGGAGTAGATATATTGGTGAAGTTATTGACAATAGGACAGTCTAACACTTTAGCTAATGTGTGCTATTTACTTGCCTATATGATGATGGAAGATGCGTCTATTTGTTGAAAAGTGTTGATAACAGAAGTGCCAAAATAACTTCTTAAACTCCTTGACCCTGGTAATGATGCCCTTATCAGAACTGAAGCAGCTAGTGCTCTTAAATCCCTTTCTGCCCAATGCAAAGCAACAAGGAAGGAGATAGCTAATTCTAATGGCATTCTTACTTTGATCAGTGTTATAATAGCTCATTCTAAAGAATTCATGTAGGGTGAGTGTGTTCAAGCATTGCAGGAGAATTCCATACGTGCTTTGGCAAACATTTTTGGTGGTTTGTCTTACGTGATCTCCAGCCTTGGTCCAAGCCTTGAAGCATGCACCTCACCTACCCAAATTGCTAACACATTAGGGGTATTAGCTTTAGTTTTTATGATATATCATAGCAAGGCAGAATCTACTAGAGTTTCAAATCTTTTGTTAGTTAAGCAGACATTGTTTAGGCAATTTAAACTTCAACTGCCCTTTCTTGTGCAGGAAAGAACAATTGAAGCCCTGGCTAGTTTGTATGGTAACTACATACTTTCTTTAAAGCTTGCCAACTTTGATGTAAAACATTTGCTTGTTGGTTTGATAACAATGGCTACCAATGAAGTGCAAAAAGAACTTATGAAAGCTCTTTTAATGCTTTGCAATAATGAAACAGTCTATAGCAGGCACTTCAAGGCCATGAAAGAGTTCAGTTGTTGATTTCTCTTGTTGCGCTTTCTTCAGAATAGTAGCAGGAATGTGTAGTTGCACTGCTTTGCCTACTATCTAATGAAAATGATAAAAGTAAATAGGCCATTAGTGCTATTGGTGGTATACCTCCACTTGTTCAAATTTTGGAGATGAGATCTCCTAAAGTGAAGGAAGATTCAACAACAATTCTTAGGAACTTGTGCAATCATAGTGAAAATATATGTGCTTATGTTGAAAGTGATGATGCTAGTTCTACTTTGTTATAGCTATTGAAGAATGGAAGCCCAAATAGGAAGGAAATTGTAGCAAAAACCTTAAATCATTTGATTCATAAATTTGATACAGCTACCATCAATCAGCTTACAGCATTATTTGACCAATGATTTACTTGAGTTTAAGATTTATGTTTTGGATGATTTAAGGAGTATGCTTTCTATTGCTCCTCTTAGTGACATTCTACATGAAGGTAGTACTACTAGTGACACAATTGAGACAATGATAAAAATAATGAGCTCAACCAAGGAAGAAACTCAGGCAAAGTCAGCATCAGCTCTAGCAAGAATTTTCAAAATAAGGAAAGACTTACATGAAAGCAGCATTGCTATTAAAACTCTTTGGCCAGCAATGAAGTTATAGAATGCTAAGGTTGATAGTATCTTGGTGGAGTCCTCTTTTTGTCTTGCTACAATATTTCTTTTAATAAAAAAGAACAAGGAGGTAGTTGTTGTTGCTAGAGATGTATTAATCCCCCTAGTTGGACTAGCTAGCTCCTTAGTTTTGGAAGTGAAAAGCTAGCAATGTATGTTGTGGCAAATCTTATTTTGGATAATGAAATTTCAAAGAAAGTTATTCCCGCAGAAGCTATATGACTAGCCATTAGAGTATTATGTGAAGGCATAATTTTTGGAAAAACCCAGGCTACAACAGCCATTGCTCACCTCTTATATTCTCTGCGTGTTGATTATGCTATAACAGATTGTGTGAATCAGGTTGGCACTATTCTTGCTTTGGTTTCTTTTTTACATTTGCTATTAATGAATCTATTACCACATCAGAGGTTTTGCAAGCACTTGCCTTCGTGTCCAGGTCAGAGGACACCAATGCACATATAAAACCTATATGGCTATTAGCTAAATTCCCAAAGAGCATAAGTCCAATAGTCATGTCCACTGCTGATTCAACACCAAAGTTGTAGGATAAAGCTACTGAGATATTATCGCAATTATGCCAGGATCAGCATCTGATACGTTCCTTACAGAATGAAGGAGATGAAGATCTATCTAAATTTTTAGAAGAAAAAAAATGATGCCCCAAATCAAAGTAGGAAAAATTTGCTTAACAGAAACACATCTTCAACTACACCTCACACAACAGCTATATCAATCTTGCGTTCATCAGTAGAAGTTTCCAATTCTACTTCTGGTAGATGAAGAGATAGTCCTTTTGCATAGTCTGTCCCAAATTTATTAAGTAAAAGAATATAAAACCTCCTTTTAGAGTTAGTAAAACAACAACCCGCCCTCAAGAGGGGAACCATCCCTGCAATAAGAGCACCATGGAAGAGATGAGAGGTATTAAGGAAGAAAAGTTAAAGTGACAAGAATCGTTGTGGGAAAATTCTGCTAATCCTTCAAAGTTTAAGAATATGTTACCTCTGAATTCATATGACATTGTTTTGAGTCCTCTCAAATTTAACAAAGAGCATACTAGTCTGGGCTCTTATGATCAATCCTCTAGATCTTTCCTTAGGAAGGGTTTAGGCATCAGTGATAGAGTTAGTACTTTCAGGATGAAAGATTCAATGGCATCTAAGGTTCAGAACAATGAAGAATTTAATGAATTAGGATTTAAGGAGGAAGATGATTTGGATAGGCCAAGAAGTAGAGGAGAGAAAAGATGTTCCTATTGAAAATGTTGCTATTTTAGAGCATGATAGTCAATTAGTGGGAAGTCATCCAAGTAAATCTTGAAAGTAGAAAGGTTGTTCATAAATTGCAGGAAACCATAGTTCTTAGGGAGGAGCTTAAGATTACCATCCCTGACAATGCAAGGTTTCGGAAGTAGTGAATTCTTAGTAGCAACTTTTGGTTGATAGTTCACCTCTGATACTATAACAAGTGGCGATGTTTGGAAACTATCTGATGGTACTTCTCAGGATGTTATTTCCTCAAAATATGGTTCATCTTCTGATCAAATAAAGTCCAATGTTTTAGTTGAGTTGGACCTTTTCTTCTTAAGCCTTTGGAACATTATTTTTAGCAAATAACCCAATACTTCATTTTAATCAAGTACAGTCATGCTTCTAGAATTTGAGGATGAATTCTTTTGTTAGGGGGAGAGTTTGTAATACCTTAAAGAAAAGAAAATAAGAAAATAAATAATTTAATAAGCTGATAGACTAAGACAAATTTTTTAAAATTTTGCTGGGGATAAAGTTTGAATTTTCTCTTTTCTAGAGGACCTTAGTGAAGATATTGAAATTTTGATATGGCCAAATTATAATTTACCCCATTCTTCTTTTTGTTTTTATTTGTTCAAGCATTGACCCCCTGATATTTCCTTGCTACCTAACCCCCTCTGCTGCACTAGCTAACCTTTATTTTCTTCTCCTAATATCTACCATCAAACTTCTTTTTATTGTCTTTCCGATCTGGCAACCTTCTCTTCAAGTTGATTCTCTAAGCCGAGCTCCTTTTCTGTCGGTATCAAACAATGGTGATCTCATCTTTTTGGTCATTGCCGTCGATGACAACTCTACTGTCAATCTCCCTTCAATGGCCAGCAGCTTCATTCTGCTTTTGCCATGCTTATCCAACAAAGCCCTTAAACCCTAACCATCTACTGGGTTGTAGGTACTACTTCTTTTCCAAGATTTATTTTTATCTATGTGAGATTATCCTATTTGAAGTTTAAACATAAAAAATTGTAATATTTTTGGAACAGAAAAATTTGTTGCGAGGTCATGTGAACTTGGTAACTAGGGTTTGATAAGTTAATTTGGGAAAGTGGTAAATTAGAATAACTTTATTTGGAGTTATCTGAATATCCTCAAGGTGAGTAGATAATCTTGCTCTTTTGGTAAATCCCGTTTTGCAATATGAAATAATTTTATTATACGGAACATTTTGATTTTTGAATGATTGGATTTTTTATGTTAATTTGTCTCGAAAGTTTAACTAAATGTTTTATATATGAAAATGAGTTGCCATAATGAAATTATGAATTTTGGAACTAATGATTTCATGTTATTATATGATGTATAAATATGAAAAAGACTTGATGTATTTTTTTGTTTTGTGATGATTACGGTTTACAAAACCCATGATTTCATATTACTGTGATATGGAATTTCTAACATTTTTGAAAATTATGCCACTTGGAATGATTGATAGTATCTCCTAACTCCTGACTTATGATATCATGATATGAATAGAAATGTTTATTATCTCTGGTTATAAAAGGTAGCATAATGTTTTCTGATTAATTTATTTTTTTAAAATTCTGGATCCATTGGAAATTCTTTGGAAACCCTCAAGTGTACTTGTGATTAGAATATCTGTTGGAGAAATAAGGGGAGAATATTTAAATATTTGATTGGTGTGTTTGGATGGATTATAGTGATTTCTGTTAGGTGTTGTTATCTTTAAAAATTATCCTTTAAATTCCAATGGTATTTGAGTAAAAGAGCAATTATAGAATATTTTGCTACTTCAGTATTGGTAAATTTTAGAAAATCTTATTGAATTTCTATTGTGTTTATGCCATGATGATTAATTTTCATATTATCATACTCTGTTGCTTATTTTACTTTTGTTAAACACCATATTTTAATCATATGATGTTTCTGATGAATGAAAGTTTCCAAACCTATTTTAAGATTATGACTTTTGAATTAGTAAGCTTATTTTCACGAATACATACATATTTTATCTTTTAGATTTTGAATATGAATTATGAACTTGGTTTTGGTTTTCTACAGGATTATCTACTCACTGAGTTTCTATAAAACTCGCCCTATTTTTTTCTCCATGTTTTTCAAAGTCTGAAGGTACCCCCATTATTCCTTCTCATCATTCTGGTTTAAGATTTGCTTATTAATCGAGTAGATTACCTTCTATGGAGCCTAAAGGTATATTGATGGTGAAAACTTTGGTAATTGGTAGAATTGTTGTTTGCATTATTTTGATTGGTTAATGCCTAATAAGGGATATAAATTTGTGTTATCTGGGCTGATGTGATTTTAAGTTATTGTATAGGATATATATAGGGCATGTAGCCTTTGTCTGTTGTAAAGGCCTTATGCCAATAGAGGAAACTCTGCTAGATTGTCAGTAAGATTTAAAATGTAAATATTTATTTATGCATTAGTATAATTTTTGTCTTTGGTGTGTTAGGTTAAGGAGCAAAGATTCTACATTGTCAGGCTTGTAAGGGGTTCCTAACAGTGACCTTCTACACCGATCACGTTCCGTGAATCAGGGCATGACTATCTAACATAGCACTAGGAGCAACGTGTCACAGGCCACCTCTTAAATTTTAGTGCATTATATACATTTGACATTTGTTTGGTTATCTATAAGAAAATTTCATAATATCTTGCTTGTTTCATTTATATGATTTATTTTAATTATTATGTTAATCGTATAAGTTTTCTTTAATATTTTGGGATTTTTGTATGAAGTTTATGCTTTGTGTAGATTGAGATTGAATTAAGAATTGATTATTTTTATTGCTGTCATGTATGAAAGAGCAGTGGGTTCGGTGAGGGGCAAAATCGTCCATTTCAAAAAATTTTACACCGGCAAACCCAATGCTCCCACCGATGGATCTGGCTAGGAGAAGCTTAAAAGGAAAAAGCTTTGAGTGGAAAGACCAACCTTTGGTCCAAGGAGGCAGCAGAGCACGGCGGCACACGGCGGCTATTCACCACCACTTCGGTCCAATCGTCCCGAACTCTACGGGGAATCACGCCGGAGAGGAAGAAGCTTCCCAGTGCTAGCTGGCTGCTGCCGGAAGATGAAAGGACGTGGAGGCCGGAAGGACGCCGAAAGAGGAAGCATCTCGTCGGTGGCGGAGGAGAAGTCCGAAAGGCTCGCGGGTGAGGAAGATGAAGAGTCTTCTTCGTATGCGAGGCCGAAGGCCCT
>JANHAO010014135.1:0-15515 GCA_026873985.1 Saraca asoca | reverse complement strand
AAGATAGACAAAAACTACAAGTTAATGACTAATTAAGGGTTAAAATCAGGTATTTTTATAGGTACATTTTCTACTTATCAATATTGTACCATGGAGATGAGATTTAGAAAATTACAAATGTTAACCCAAATAGATATTCATACTTAGATTTGGTCGATGATGTGTTGATACTTTTTGGCTTCAAAATTCAAGATATTGGAATTAGAATGACAACTTTGGTGGCCATAATTGGAATCTCTTTAGGGATGACTTTGTGGCAGATGAGTTTGGTGATGATGAAAATTATGGGGATGCTGTGAGTGATTAGGAATGGCAAGCAGGTAATGACTAATCCTAAGACAACAATGATGAGTCAACTGATCTCAATGAAGAAGAGGTGGAAAGGGTGGATGAAGTTGATGGACTTAGTGCCTTTAAGCAGAAGTGTGAGTACTTGGGACAATACAATAGGAGTGACAGTGATGAGGAAGAAGTTTATATAGATAGAAAGATAAAATGAAAACCATTTGTGCTAGATCTGATGGCAAGATGCATCTACAACAATGGATGCTATTTGGTGATGTCAAAGAGTTTAGGGTTGTTTGAGAGACTATGTCATATAAGAAGACTTTGAAATCATAAGAATGAAAAATGAAAGGTCAAGAGTGACTTGTATCTATGCAAGAGAAGGACATAAATAGTGGATACATGCATCTCTAACACCAGATGACTGAACCTTCAAGATCAATACTTGCAATGGTGTCTACACTTGCATAAGGATCACAAAGAACAATAATGCCACTTCTAGGTTTATTGCACATAAATTGAACACCAAATTGCATGATGACCCTAACATGAGTTATGCAAGCATGAAAGGAGAACTGAGAGAAATGTATGGGCTAGAAGTGCATTAGATGTAGCTTTATAGGGCAAGGAGAAAGGTAAATGAAGACACCAAAGGGTTCTATGCCAAGTCATATAGCAAGTTATCACCATGGTATGATACATTGAGGGATACAAACCTGAGAAGTTATGTTCAGCTGATTGTAGATAGGCTTCAAATGTATGCCATTTTAAAATTCAAAGGCTATTTTATGCTTGGATGCTATGAAGAAGGGGTTTGTAAAAGCTTGTAGGCTATAGGTTGAAATCGATGGGTGCCATTTGAAAGGTCCCTCGGAAAGGATCTTGCTTTTTATAGTTGCAATAAATAGTAACAAAGGCATGTTTCCCTGTTGCTTTGGCAATTATGGAAATTGAGTCCAAGGAAACTTCGAAATTTTTCTTATACCACTTACATGAAGCCCTATGCATTGAACCAGAATTTGCTACCCCAAACACTCATAATAATGAGTGACCAACAAAAGGTACACCCTCATACATTCTTGTCTGCATTTACTTGTTTATCCTAATTACATGTTTTGTTTTAGTACATTACAATTGCAAACTCATAAATGTGAATTGAACTAGGGTCTTATGTAAGAAGTGGTGGAGGAAATGCCTTATGTCAAGCACAAATATTGTTACAACCACTTGTTGAACAACTTCAAGCTTAATTATCCATACATGGTGTTGATGCCCTTCTTCTAGGCTACCGCAAATGCACCAAATCAGTTCTTGTTTCAAAAGGCCATTGACAAGATTAGGGCCATTGAAGTTGAAGTTACTAACTAGAAGTTATCTAGGCCTAAAGAAATGTAAGCTAGACACATAGTAAATGCTAACTCCAAGTTTGACCATGTCACTAACAACATTAGTGAGCCTTTCAACAATTGGCTTAAGGATGATAGGAAGAAGACCATACTAGTTTTACTTGAATCTATAAGACTTAAGCTAATGGCAAGACTGCATAAGAGATCTGATGATGAGTATGCATAGGACCATTATATAACACCTAGAGTGAGAGCAATTATAGCTAAGATGGTAAGGTTTATAAAGTAACTTGCACAGAGGATGATAAGTACCAGGTCAGGGATAGGTTTACCATATTTACAGTTAATTTAAGAACCAAAAGTTATGATTGCAACCTATGGTAATTGTCTGGCCTTCTATGCAAACATGGGTGTGCATGTGTAGCTCAAAAAGGTTAATATCCAGAGATATTGTTCCACTTGGTACTCTAAGGAGATACCTAATGACCTATTTTGAGATCATTCAACCTATGCCTAATATGGATGATGAGTAATCTGGGATTGAATAAGTTGTGTTTGGCACCATAAACCCACCTGATTTAAGGAGGGCAATGAGTAGGCTAAAGAGAAATAGAAGAAGAGGTCCAAATGAAGCAACTATTGGTAGTGGAGATGCTCGTAGATCAAGCATTGTTAGGTGTGCTATATGAAATGAATTTAGCCATAATAAGAGGACCCACAAAAGAGGGACAATCAAGTAGAAAGGGAAGAAGGTACCACTCAAAATCTATTTAAGTCTAGTTCTTTTTACTTCACTAATCGGAAGCACCATATTGTTTATATTCATTTGTTTTTGTTTTTATTTGGCTAACTAGAAAGCTATGTGATATGTCTGCATTTGATCCTGCCTATGTGTATATATGTGTGTGTTTTTGTGCTTATGGGCCTCTTTTATGAATTGTGCATTTTTGGCTAATTATGTGTCATGCATTGTGTTTCTATGTTTATGTGTTATGCATTTCTGGCTTGTACTTTGGCAATTGTGTTTTAGTATTATGCATTTTTAGTTGAGTGCATTGGTGCATGTTAGCTTGTGTCATGCATTGTGCGCTATGCTTTTTTTATTTGGTTTATGTGTATGCTTGTGTGATCTGGCATGAGTGCATGTGTGCTATTACTACTTATGTGATCTGGTTTGAGTACCTATGTGCTTAGTTAGATTTAAGGGCAATTTTTTAAATTGAGTTTATATTGAGAATATGTGTTGATTGATTTTTAATAATCATCTAACCCTAAAACTAATTGATTTTATAAATGGTTTTATTTTAAAATGATAGTTTTTAAAGCAAATCTTGGTTCCATGATTCAAATAAGAGTCTTTGAACTAAGTCAACGATCCAAATTGCAACTATAAAATGTTTGCTAAAGAGTCTAAAAATTGTAGCAATTCAAATTAGGATTTTGAACTAAGGTTAACAATTTGAATCATAGGTAATTAGAGATTGCTTGAGAGTCTAAAATTTGAGGCAATTCAAATTGGTATTTGAATTGATTTTTCACGAATCCAATTATAAGCTTTTGAACTAGGACATTGATTTTTCATGATTTGAATCGATCTTTCAAATATTCTCCAAAGAAGCCTTTTCTTCTTAAAAAGATTTCCAATAGCCCTAGAACTAGTTCCAAGCATCACCTTATTTTATGCATTATGCTTGTGTTATGGATTATGCATTATGCTTGTGTGATAAAACTAGTTCTAAGCAATTATGTACTACATAGGGGATATTAGGAGGCAGAGATGTAGATCAAAAAAAGAAAAGGGCTAATGATGGGAAGTCAAAGGATGTTGCCATGCAAAAATCAATTGTGGGAACCAAAAGTAATATATAAGCTAAGGCAAAGGTAGGTCAGTCAGGTGTAAGGGCTACTAGTAGTTTACAAGTGCAAAGGAGTGCAAATGCCTAAGGAAATAATAATGCAACTACTGATGCATGGGCAGGAAGCATGCATGCAGAAGCACATGCTAGTGTGACAATAAATAATACCCCACCAACAGGCACTGGTGCAAGTGAATGTAACAATGATTAAGCTACCTTCTAATAGGTGTTACTCTCTTTTTGAAGTGTCACTATTTTGGTAGTGCTTGTTTATTGGTCTGGTGTCTTGGGTTAAGTTAGTTTATCTATGAAAATTCTAATGTGGAAGTAGTCAAATAATATTTTTGGAAGCCTTTGTTTCAGGCTGCCTGCTAAATGTATAGAACACAATAGTGGGGGTGTCCTTTTAGGGTAGGTTTGTCTTCCATTGGAGTTGCAGTGGTCCATATGCACATATGTATAGGGTGCAATCTTTTTGGGATGTGTTATGGTCCCCACATGTATGTTTCTTGTGTGGTTACAATAGCACTCTTTAAGGGAATATTTTGTAAACAATCACAACATGCCAAAGGGCTAATATACAACCACAATAAGATAATGGCTTTTATGTTCAGCTCTGCATTCTCCCTCTTTCTCTATTTTTTTTTTCATTTCTCATTTTTAACCAAACTTTGTAACAAGTTAACAAAATTGTCAATTAAATCTTCCCAATAAAATAACAACCTAATGATGAAATACATAGATCTTACAACCATAATAATAAAATTTCCAAGTTTAATTTCATATTCAAACCAATCCAACTAATTTAATTTTATAATTTTCAAGTTCAATTTGATAATTAAATTACAATTGCTCCAATATCAAATTCAATAAAACTACATTAAATTAATTAATTCATTTTGTTCAGCTTGTAGTGATTATTTTGTATAAAATGTAAAATTAATTATCAATAAACAAAATTAAACTTAAAAACACAAAACACAATGAATTGATTAGAAATTTTAATCAAATTACACAATTTGCTCACTGGTAAATGATTCAATTCCATTGCATAAAGGGGGTTCAGTACATACATGCCATTGTGCCAATATTCAAAATAAAAAACAATTTTCAAAGCCATAATTGATACAAAAAGTAGAATAATTTTACTTCATTAATAATACTGTGAATACCAACACAATGTTTATGTAGAAATTCCCAAAACCTATTAAGTTCAAATTTGCAGAACTTGTCTCTAACTTCACCACTTTTTGCTATAAATCAATGCAATTCCTCTTCATTTGTTACCTTGTAACCACACCAACATCATTGATTTTGGCATTTCAATATAGATCCTCCACCCCTCCACTTTCACTCATGCTAGAGGAAGTCATGGATTCTCCTCATCTTATTACTAAAATAAATAAAATAAAAAAACACATTAACTATAGGAGTAAGAGATAAAAGAGAAGGAATAAATGTGATGGTGGTGCAAAGATTTCATACCTGAGAAGTTAACAATTATTGTGCTTTTGCCAGGCCATCCTCTCAGTATTCGACAAAATGTACACTACAAATGGAGCTAGTGTCATGGACTTTATGGCAGAATGAGAGAGGCATTTTTATCCACAAATATTGACACCTTCAATCAAGGATGGCCCACACTGCCCGTATGGGACCCGCAAAAAGTGATCCCACTTTTACCTTTTTGGATAATGTATTAATGACAAGGGGTGAGTGAAATTTCAATGCCCAAAGGAGGGAAGGTCAGATCAATTTCCTGAGAATGTAGGGTTGTACTTAGCCAAAACTCATAAAAGGTTGGAGTAATTTTCCCTAAAATCATTTTAAACATTTTTTTTTTCAAATGAACCAATGACAAGTTGATAAAATATACATGCATACCTTTTCATATTCGAATCCAAACAACAATTAAAGAACAGGTCTCAAAATTTTAATCAAGTGTCATTGTATCATAAAAGTACCCGCATCTAGACACTTATTCAACATACTTGTAAATGTTAAAAAAATTAGACTGTATGCATCGGTAGAATCTTAAGGGGGAGCTTAACTTAAGCAATTCTCTCCAAATAATCTTTCCCACTGTGAAGCAACTATGAAAGCATAGGTTAACAACACAGTTGCTTAACAAGCATCTATATCTTAATGTTAAAAGTGGACCCAGTTGATTAAAAAACCTTTCAGTTATTCACGGTTCCTCCATTTCTTCTCTCATTTTCTCCTCCATTTAAGAAACTTGATAGAGTTATACCATTGTGGAATAAAGTTGCTTGAGTTGCTTAAAGGAGTGCAAAATGATGTGGTAGTGTGGGATCCAGTAAAAAATTAATAAACAAAGCTTAAGCAACTCTTGTAAGATGCCTGCATTATAGATAGTCTTATATGCATTCTTTTATATGTTTTTGCTAAAAGAAGAAAACTGTAAATGAATCATTTGCCAACCCAATTAGATATATCAACATGACAACAATGGTACATGTTATTTGAGTGCTGAAGCATTTGTCACAGGTTCAATTAGCAAAAATCGATACGTCACTAAAAGTTCACGGAAGGGCTGTCAACAATCCTATTGATTTATTACATTATTTTATAGTATGATTTTCTAAATTATCTTAATTTGTTTAATACTTCTAATATATAAATTACTCCTTTGAAGATTAGCTAAGTAACAAAATTGATACATAAATTTTAAAATTTTATATATTACTCTCTTTCGAGGAAATATTTTTAGTCCTACCTAATATTGAGAATCGCCTATTGTATTATGACAATTCAGAAAACTGCCTTCTTAATTTTAACATCTACTCTACTATGATGTAAAAATATATGACTTGTTAGAATACAATAGGAGCTAATATAGGGATTTTAGTATTACAATAGGACTAGAAATATTTCCCCCATCCAAAGTATGGAAAAAAATGAAATTGTCACTTTCTTAGTTAAATATAACAAAAAGTCCTCGTATGAAAAGCTATTGACCTTTAGTCTTTTTTTTTCTTTCTTACTATGTTGAGTCAACTTTCAATTCGGCAAAAAAAAAACCTAGAACTTATGGTGAAATCCTTGAAGAAAATCGAAGAGGAGTGAAAATATTGGAGTTCAAAGAGGTGAAATTGTTCTAAAATTTAAGGTAAACTTTTCAGATTTTATTATATTATGTTCGGATAAACTTATGTATTCTATGAAGTTTTTAATTTTTATGGATTAATATATATATATAATGGTTTTGCAATTGATATAAAACCTTCTTAAGTTTTTTTGATGCATTTGTTGAATTTGTATTTTTCATGGTAAGTTTGTTAGATTTTTGGGTTTGCATTTTGTTGACATGTGAATCCGGTCAACTAAAGTCCAAAGCCCCAAACTATAGATTAAGAGTGTAAAATCACAAGATTGAGAGAGAGAGAGAGAGAGAGAGAGAGAGAGAGAGAGGAAAAACAAGATGATACCAAAAGTTTTTAACATGGATCGACCTAACTCAATGCCTACATCCACGATTATTTTATTTCTTTGTATATTTTTGGCTGAGCCACAGTATATCTTTTTTTCCTCCTTTTTTGTACAATGATTTAATCCTTCTTTATAATGGCTGGGGTGTTACAGTTTGAATGTCATTCAATAACCGAATTTCCATTAAAATGGGCAAATAAAAAGATTTCCCTAGATTGATGGTCGGGAAAGCATACTTCAAATTATGGGTTAGGCCTCATCCTTAACAACCTGAAGTTGCTACTTTGAACCTTGTTGACCAATGACTTGAGTTCGCATTTGGCAAGCTGATGCCTTGCTCTGGTGACCTCAATCCTAGATGAACTAGGTCCTTATCAGCTGGACTTCTCCATTGGGCTTTTACTAGACCATTTATATGATTTCAAAATTACACACAACATTAGCCCCCTAGCTCTCAGTGCAATCTGCAGATTGGGAGCTATAGTTTGCTAGTAAAAGTTGGCGATTGTGATTAGCCATGCCATCATTTAGACTTCTATTTGGCCACTTTATCTATTGCCAACCCATGCCATCATATGTACATTCACCTCGCTGAATGAGGTTTTTGATGAACTTCTTTTTTAATTTTCTTGCCAAGTTGAATGCTCAGTAGGTCGCAGATGATAACTCAAAAGGTTAACATGAACACGCCTCAGCTCGCAAACTATAGCTTAATGAATATTAGCTAAGTTGAATGCCCAGTAGGTCGCAAACAATAACACATAGGTTAACATGAATGGACCTCAACTAGTAAGCCATGACTTTATAAATTTTAGTCAAGTTGAATGCCCAATAGGTCACACCTTAGTTAGCAATAAATGCCCAGAAGGTCAAATCTCAGCTAGCAAACCATGACTTTGTAAATATTAGCCAAGTTGAATGCCTAGTAGGTCGTGCCTTAGCAAGCAATGAATGCCCAGTAGGTCACGCATCAGCTAGTAAACCATGACTTTATAAATTTTTAGTCAAGTTGATGCCCAATAGGTCACCCTTTAGCTAGCAATGAATGCCCAATAGGTCATGCCTTAGCTAGCAATGAATGCTCAGTAGGTCACACCTCAGCTAGCAAACCATGACTTTGTAAATTTTAGTCAAGTTGAATGCCCAGTATGTCACACCTCAGCTAGCAATGAATGCTAGTAGGCCTAGAAGATCACATCTCAACTAGCAAACCATGACTTAATAAATTTTTAATCAAGTTGAATGTCCAGTAGGTTGCGCTTCAACTAGGAATGAATGCCCAGTGGGTCATGCCTCAGCTAGCAATGAATGCCCAATAGGTCACATTTTAGCTAGTAATGAATGCCCAGCAGGTCGTGCCTCAGCTAGCAAACCATGACTTTGTAAATTTAGTCAAATGGAATGCCCAGTTGGTCATGCCCCAACTAGCAACAAATGCCTAATAGGTCATGCCTTAACTGGCAAACCATGACTTTGTAAATTTTAGTCAAGTTGAATGCCCAGAAGGTCATGCCTCAACTAGCAAGGAATGCCCAGTAGGTCGTGCCTTAGCTAGCAACAAATTCCTAGTAGGTCATGCCTCAGCTAGCAAACCATGACTTTATAAATTTTAGTCAAGTTGAATGATCAATAGGTTGCACCTTAGCTAGCAATGAATGCCCAATAGGTTGCACCTCAGCTAGCAAACCTTGACTTTGTAAATATTAGCCAAGTTGAATACCCAGTAGGTCATGCCTCAACTAGCAAATCATCACTTTGTAAATTTTAGTCAAGTTGAATGCCTAGTAGGTCGTGCCTCAACTAGCAACGAATGCCTAATAGGTTATGCCTCAACTAGCAAACCATGACTTTTTTAACCTCCAAGAATAGTTGGCTTCTTGTATAATTAGGATTAGAAGTGTGAGCTTAATTTCATTGAAAATATGGGTGCAGATGTTCAGTATTCCAAGCTTGTGGAACTTCAGCTCCATTCATATTTGTTAAGTGACAAGCTTTGTTTCCTAACTCTTCCTTAATGATGTATGGGCCTTCCTAGTTCAGACCTAGTGCCCCGTCACTGGCCTTATGAGCTCCAGGTAGAATAAGGCGCATTACGAGATCACCAATTTTGTATTTCTGAACTTGGACCCTCCTGTTGTAATATCTCACAACCTGTTACTGATAAGTGACGAGCTTGATGTGAGTTATTTCTCTTGTCTCTTCTGCGAGGTCAAGGCTTGTAGCAAGCAGTTAATTGTTATCCTCTGGATTGAATATAGCTCTTCATTGAGAAGCTACCCCAAGTTCTATTGGGATCATGGCCTTAGATTTATACACCATTAAGAAGGGAGTTTCTCCTATTGTGCTACAAGCTGTGGTTTTATAAGCCCAAAGCACCTTCTGTGGATCGTCTACCTATGTTCCCTTTTTGACCTCCAACCTCGTCTTCAAGATCTGTTTGATGATCTTGTTAACAACTTCAATTTTCCCATTGGCCTATGAATGGTCTATAGTTGAGAAACTCTTTACAATCTTGCAATCATTATAGAACTTGATAAAATGCTCACTATTAAAATAGCCCCCATTATCAATCACAATCAGCTGAGGAACTCCAAACTTGCAAATAATGTTAGTCCATACAAACTTTTCAATCTTTAAGGTAGAGATTTCTGCTAGTTCATTTGCCTCTACCCACTTAGTGAAATAATCAATAACAACTGTTGCATGCTTGCACTTCCCATGACATGTTGGGAGTGGTCCAATTAGGTCCATGCCCCAAATCGCACAGGGTCATAGGCTAACCATCTGTTACAAGTAGGCTAGTGGAGCTCGTGGGACCTTGGTGAACCTCTGGTAGTTGTCGCATTTCCTAATAAGGCTAATGGCTTCCTACTTCATTGCAGGCTAGTAGAATCCTATTAGAGTGCTTTTTGAACTAGAGACAGCCCCCAGCATGATTCTAGCACCTCTCTAGGTGTAACAACCTTAACCTACCTTTGCAAGCCCTGGGCTTATGCTCGAGCCAACACTCTAACCGCATCAGCCAGTTTTCTCACTATGTTCTCAAGTGAAAGCAGCACCTTTGATAGGGATAGCAGAAGCACCTACCATAGGGAGAATCAAGCCTCTAACTGGTAATACATCCCATTGAATTCCATGCCACTGTCAGGCTGGTCAACTGCAGCGTCTAAGTTCTTATTGGTTCTTCCTCTAGCTATCATAATTGGACCAAAAATCAAGGAGAATGTAGTTTAGGGCCTTCCTTCTACCGCCAAAATGTTGGCATGAGAATCCGGTTAACTAAAGTACAAAGCCCCAAATTGTAGATTGAGAGTGTAAAATCACAAAATAGAGAGAGAAAGGAAGAATAAGATGACATTAGAAGTTTTTAACATGGTTTAGTATAACTCAATGCCTACATCCATGGTTATTTTATTTCTTTGTATATTTTTAGTTGAGCCACAATATATCTTTTTTTCCTCTTTTTTTGTACAATGATTTCATCCCCCTTTATAATGGTTGGGGTGTTACAGTTTAAATGTAATTCAATAATTAAGAATCCTAAATTGATCACCTCGTGGATAATAACAAATTTCCATTAAAATGGGCAATTGAATGGATTTCCCTGGATTGATGGCTGGGAAAGCATACTTCGAGCTGTGGGCTAGGTGTCATCCTTAATGACTTGAGGTTGTTGCTTTAACCTTTATTGACCAGTGACTTAAGTTCATATTTGGTGAGCTGATGCCTTGCTCCAGCAACCTCAATCCTAGATAAACCAGGTCCTTATCAGCTAGACTTGTCCATTGGGCTTTTACCAACCCATATATATGGTTCCAAAATTACCCATAACATAATTAGAATTTGTTTAGAGGTTTTGTGTTTAATTAAAATATAAGAGGGTTTTATTTGAATTCTTGTTTAAATAGAGTATATAGAGTGTCATTTGTCTTAATTTTTTTGATGCAATTTTTAAAATCATATTTTACATTGTATACTTGTTAGATTTTTAGGTTCATAGCTAAAATATGTATAGGCTTTTGTATTTGATGAAAATATAAAAGAGTTTTGTTTTATTTCTTATTTAAATAGAGTACAAACAAAGTAAGTAGAGTGTTCTTTTGGACTTAGTAACTATAAGTGCTCTACACAAACAAATTCAGATTTTCTGCCTTGACCCAAAGCTTCTGTGTTGCAAGATTAGAATGGCAAGCTTCCCATTTAACTTCCTCTTCAGCCTAGGTTTGGCCAAATATGGTGGGTTTTGTTCCATAACAAATAAATCATGGTTTAATGGGAAAAAAGGAAGATTGTAGGCCACAAACTCCTCAAATAAGGGTTTCTCATCAGATTTAATCAAGAAAGTGATGGTTTTAGTTTTTTCAATACTTCAAGGGAGTAATTCATAGAATTTTAAAGTTTATGTACTAGTTTTATCATTCAAGAAGGTAATGTACTAATTTTATCACCCAACTAAATTTCATAGAGGTAATATGTATTTTCCCAAAAAATTAATGTAAGCTTTCTTAAACTAAAGCATATAATATCATGTTTACATAAAAAAATTAATATTATGTGCTTTATTTGTCAAATATTCTTTACACATCACAAATCACGGAGATCATTTTCTTATTCATCTTATTAAGAAATATGTCATACAAAAAAGTTTCTCTAAAATTAATGGAATACATCATGAAGGAATTTATTTGATATAGCCCAAAATAGCCTATAGTCCCTAGACAATCAACCTAAGTCAATTGACCATCCTAGTTGGGAATCGATCGATGCATGGTTTGGCCCAGACTGATCAATAGATCATGTCTAGTGATCAACCCAAGTGTGAAACTTGATCAATGGAGAGCTTTGTGAACTAACTGCCTAACCACCACATGATAAAAGGCATGATTAAGCCTACATGAATAATGTGACAACAACGATCACTTTGCAAGATTCCTACTAGCACTACCAATGTGCTAAAAACATGTGGTAGCACTATATTCATTTGAGAGCACATTAGTTAGCACATTCAACACCTATAAATACTGAGAGGTATTCCTTCTTTAGATTTATCTTGACTACACTATTGAAAGTTTACTAAAATAATGACTTCATAGTTGGAGTGTGCTTGGTGGACCATTTCCATTGTGTGCAATTGACCTTGTTATGCTCGCAAGTTGTTCCTTGGTTCCACTTGTCTTCACCGATCAACCTTATCAATTGAAGAGTTTCATTTGGTGTTTTCTATGGCTTTCCTAGCCACCATTATGTCTCATCACTCTCATTCATAGTCTTCTCGATGATGTTGTCATGAGTGAACTAGAGATGATCATCGCAAAGATTGGAAGGCAGAGGAGGCTCGTCAAATCAATATCGATCTTGAGCATGATGAATTGGTGGAGAAGGTTTGCTAGTTGCACATGGAGTTGGATGCCTTTGTCATGCCCAAGCATAGTCTACTCTACCTCTACCACCTCTTGTTTTTTTGTGCCCTTTTCTCCAAGAAGTTAGCCTAGTTGCTTTATCTCTACCATAAAAAGCTCCACTCCATCGCATTCCTGAGCCTCAGCAATTTCAACTACCTCCTACACCACCTTTGTGGCAGTAAGCTTTAATCCCTACTTTTACTCTATTAATGACAACTATTGAACATCTATTTTCAAACCTTTGTCTCCAACTCCCATTAACTTCCTAAATTCAAACTCTAGTTAGGCCACTTGTTCCCAATCTTTTCTTTGCTCTACCGTAAATGGCTAATGTTTTCCACCATCTTATCCATACTCATGAACCCTATGACCCACTTAACCCCACCATGGACCTTACCCAAACCTCTAGGTAGCTATCTTCTTGCCAGGAAGAGAACCACCCATTTTTAGCTATTGTGATGGCTACTCCTTTGCCTACCTATTTCAAACCACTAACACACATGGACTTATACAATGAAACAATAGATTGACAAGAGCACTTGGAAGCATTCTAAGCATCAATGCTACTATTGGGCACTCCAGATGCGATCATGTGTAGAGCTTTCTCTACCACCCTTAAAAAAGTTGGCTTGCAGTGGTTTACTATCCCACCTTGGCAATTAATCAACAATTTTCATCAACTTGCCAAGGCATTTTCTACACACTTTTCTACAAGTCGAGCCCTTAGGAAAACATTAATTGTTTTGGTTAATTTTTAGTAAGGGCAATACGAGACCCTTAAGGAATACTTGGCTCACTTCAATGCTCTGGCATTAGACATCTGGAACTTGAACAAAAAGGTGGCTATTCATCATATTAGTGTGGACCTTCACTCAAGGCATTTTCCCTCTCCCTTGCCAAATGCCCTGCTATCTCCCTCTTAGAGTTCTTGGTTAGGTCTGAAAAATATATTAATGTTGAAGAAGTCAAGATCGCTCAGTGACAGGTGGAATGTAAGTAGTCTAATAATGTGCCTCCCAAGGAAAAACCTTTTGAAAGGGAGAAAAGGCCTTCTCGAGGATGGTTTAATAGATATGAATTATTGAATGCACTGATAAGCAATATAGTGCAAGATGTTTAAGCAATTGAGTTAATAAAGTTCCCTCCATAGAAACAGTGGAAATTCCCCTGGAAAACAAATCCAAGTTTTGTAAATTCCATTTGGACTATGGGCATAACACCGATGAGTGTGTCACTTTGATAGATGAGATCAAAGTGCTTATAAGGTGAGGGCATTTCTCAAAATATAAGAAGTTTTAGCCAAGTAAGGGGAAGCAAGAGCACAAAGAAAAGGACTATTCCCCTTGATCCAGTCAATTTGGAGCGTAAGTAGGAGGAAACAACCTTTCCTATGCTAGGAATGATAAAGACAATTTCTAGAGGGTTCACTAGAGGAGGAGTTTCCAAGAACACAAGGAAAAGGCATCTTAGAGTGGTAATGGCAATAGAAGGGAAAAGGAAAAAGGAACAATATGAACCAATTTGTTTCATAGAGCAAGATTTCAGAGACATTGATAGGGACCATGATAATTTGATGGTTATTTTGTCTTTGCTACACAACTTCATCATCAAAAGGATCCTTATTGATAAGGAAAGTTCTACTAACATTTTATATTTGCATTTTATTGATGACTTGAATATTCCTCGTAGCATGTATAAGCCTTACATAGGTGCTCTAATTAGTTTCACAGGAGCACATGTGTAGGTAAAAGGGATAGTGACTTTAAGGATAACCCTAGGAACTCAGCCATTGACAAAGAATATAGATGTCAATTTCCTTGTGGTGGTAATACTTAATAGCATGTACAATGCTATTTTGGGTCAACTATCTTTAAATCAAATAGGAGTCATTGTCTCTACTCTTTTCTTGTTAATGACGTTCTCGATAGAGGGAGGAACTGGGAAAGTGCAAGCTAGCCAATAAGTTGCTTGGAATTGTTATATGACAAGTTTGGCTAAAACTCAAGGGAATCTCGATAGGGCATACTCAACAATGATGGATAAGAAAAATGATGAGTGTTAAATGGTGGATTCAGCACTTTGAGATGTTTGGCATGATAATCTTCATCGACCAAAGTTAGGTTTGGATATAGAAAAAGAGTGGATTTTTGGGGATCATAATGATAAAGTAATCAAGGTTAGGGTGGACATAGGAGAAACAGATTAGGATCGATTAATCAAGCTCCTACAAACTTATATTTAAGTATTCACCCATACACCCACAGACATGCCGAGAATTAATATGGAGGCGACTTTTCATCAATTGTCAGTTGACCTAAGTGTGAAGCCAGTGTAGTAGCAGAAGAGGAATCACAGTCCTGAATGGTAAATGGCAATATGGAAGGAAGTGGACAAGCTATTGAGTGTGGGTTTTATCAAGGAAATCCCACATACCACTTGGATGGCGAATGTAGTCCTTGTGAAAAAAGTTATGGGAGGGTGGAGGATGTGTGTGGACTTCACCGAACTAAACAAGGCATACCCCCAAAGACTTCTATCCACTTCCAAATATCGATAAGCTAGTAGACAACGCAGCAAGCTATGAGATTCTCAGCTTTGGAGATGTGTTTTCATGATGCAATCAGCTGAAAATGCACCTTGATGGGAAGAGCAAGACAACATTCATAACTAATCAAGAGACATTCTGCTATAGGGCCATGTCGTTTGGCTTGAAAAATGCAAGTTTAACTTATCAAATGATGATGAATAAGGATTTCATGAAGTAGATAGGTAGAAACATGAAGGTATACATAGATGACATGATAATTAAATTAAAAAATTCAAAGAAGCACTAGCAAGATCCGAAAGAAATGTTCAAAACTCTACAGAACTTTCAAATAAGGCTAAATCCAAAAAAATAAGCATTCAAAGTAAAAGCTAGGGAGTTTTTGGGCTCCATGATCATCGAACGAGGTATAAAAGCTAATCCATCCAAATGCCAGGGAGTTTATGGGCTTTATGATCATCAAATGAGGTATAAAAGCCAGTCCATTCAAATGTCAAGCCATAATTGATATAAGGAGCCTGTCGATCCCAATTAATATGAGTTAGTTTAAACGAAAATGCGGAATAAGCTTGGATCTTGCCCTTATCTCATTGGAGATGAGTATACACAAGTATCTTGATGTAAAACACTT
>JANHAO010014134.1:0-15502 GCA_026873985.1 Saraca asoca | reverse complement strand
AAGAGGAATCATACGTTCAAGTTATCGAAAGTACAAAATTTCATATGTAAAGATCATCGTACCCATAAGTTACAGACCAAAAAAACAAAGAAGAAAGAGAGACCACTCTAGGGTGCAAGAGTTTCGAGAGCATCAGGGGCGGGATCGTTAGGAGCTACGGTTGGTAAGGCAACGGCTTCCTCGCTAGGAACCTCTGTCTCAGCACCCCCATCCTCACTTGGGGGACCAGTTTCGGCAGCATCTCTCTTAAAGGATTCCATAGCTTCCATGGCTTGTGGCCCAAAAAATGAGAAATCCATCTCCAGATGTTTTTCCCATAGGGTGTAGAAGAAGGATTCACAAGTTTGTTGCCTTGACTCCCTGGTAGCGACAGCTACCCGTGAAGACATTTTCTCCTTAGCAAGTTGAAGCTCTTTCCTTACCTCCCCCAGCTATTTTTCAGCAGCTTCGGCCCTATGACCTGAGGACTTCGCTTGCTGTATTGCATTCTCAGCGGACTTATTGGCTATTTGTAGATGCTCGTTCATCTCATCCAATTCTATCCTAGCCTTCCTCAAGTTGTTCGAAGCATGCCCGAACTTCACCTCAACAATCTCGCGATGCTCCACCTTACCTACAAGCTTGGCCTCTACCTCCTTGATCTTCTCGCGCTACTCCTGATTTTTGATGACGGAAGCCATGAGATCATTTGCAAGTGAAGATTCCTCATCCTCTTAGGCTCATGCTAGTTCTTTAATCTTCAGCAACACCAAGACATTCTACAAAGAAAAATTCGCAAATCAGAAACCATGAAATAGCTGTTAAGATTGAAAACAGTGGCTGAACCTTACCATAAGACCATGATGGGTGGTGTACCCTACGAGCCTCCCTATGGTGCAATCCTTGGCTTCCAACACCCCAACCTTTTGTTTCGGTCCTAAGATTGTACTCATGCTTTGGACTAAGGTTAGAGCATATCCTTTGGTCATGGAACCAGTTTCTGCCAGTTGGGGGATAAATTCTCCCTCGCTGCTACGAGAAGACACTTTCCTCTTCCCTTTGTCAACCTTTCGTCTCTTAGGAGGAGGACTAGGCAGAATGGCAGTTTCAATTACTCCTGCTTCGAGCCACGATGGTGGGGTCATCTCTCAAGGAGTAGCTTTAGGGGTGGAGGCTGTACAGTGACATCTGGGTCCGTATTCCCCCGGTAGTAAGAACATGGTCGGCAGAGGAAGGAGGCAGATCGACTTTGGAAGGTGGAAGGCCTCGTTTCGTGACCCGGGATGGCGGCGCCTTCAGGATGAGCTCCATAGTCATCAAAATTGGTAAGTTTGATTTTTGATACTCGTCGAATCCTGATTTCCTCTGTGACCTCAACGTCCAAGGGAGGCGAGAGTCTATAAAAGCAAAGTCGAGAGTCGTTGAACCAGAAGTCGCTTTCGAGATCACTCGCCAATCAGAAACTGTCTAGAATCTCAAGCTCCCTAGCCCCCAAGGTGGGATTCTTGCCGGTCCCAACTGCAAAAAAAAATGATGATGATGAATGAAGAGGGGATAAAAAAAAAGAGAAGGGGGGTTCACCACACGCGTTCGCTCTCAGCTAACTTACCAGGAGTAAGAACAAAATCAAAATTCTTGAGATATCGTAATGAAGGGCAGGATGCGTAAAACTAACAATATTTGTAGGGCACTATGTTGGATTTACCAATAGCGGCCCCCTTCGATAAGATATCCTTATATGGCATTCTCCTAGCCATAAGAAAATACAACTCGTCAGCTGCACTCGCACACCTCAGGTCGTAAAGATAACATAATATCTCGGGAGATGGTGGCGGTAGGTAGTTACCCAGGTGGATTAAGGCCAAAGAGATCAGCAAGGCATATGAATTGGGAGTCAGTTGGAATGGACTGAGCTTTATCCTATTTAAAAAATCAACGATGAAAGGAGGGACTAGGAATCTAAACCCTACTATAAAGTGTGGTAGGCTCATAGTGATAAAACCCCTAGGGGGATATGCGGCGTAATCATCCACTGCCGGAACCATAGCACTACATCCTTTGGGCATTCAATGGGAATGAACGGCAAGCTGAACATCCTATAATCGCATTGTGGAAGCATGAAATGTGAACATACTCTGCTCATGAAGTCCTCTAATTGCAACGCTTGAGCCTTTTGAAGGTTCTTGGCGGGTTACGAATGTCAAAACCTCTCCTCTTCCACTGGGTGTTGTGTCACCAGCATGTTGCGCCATTGTCACATCTGAACTTGACTAAATTTCCCCGTCATCCTCCCCCACCAAGTGGTGACGTCGCACATGGCCTGTTCCCATCTACAAAGGAAGGAAGTTGGTTAGGCCACTGTGAGTGAGCCACACCGAAAGTAAAAAACCAAGAACCCTCGTAGATCACAGGCCATGCACAACCTAAGCCACCACACTAACTACTCAAGCCACAACAGGGGAGAGAAGAAATAGAGAAGAAGGCGGTTCCCAGGTGACGTGATCCTAAAAGCTAGAAGGCAACATCTAATGACCCTAGAAACAACTGACAAACCCACCTTACTAAATCAAACAAGCCAGGATCACAAAGGAACAACCTAATAATTGGACCTATCTTCCATCAACTGATAGGTAAAGAAGACCCCTAAGAACCCCATAACAAAGGAAAGCCTAAAAAGACAAACGAGGACATATCGTAGCTTTCCAAAAGAGGGAAGTCCAGTGGAAATGCGGTTGCAATCCTAGCAAGGAAAGCCCGAATCATGCTTGGAGATCGGAGGAAGGCTAACAAAAATAGACAACTCTGAGACTGGCAAGCAAGCTGGAAATAAGGGCAAGAGGAGACTGAAAATTTCGAATGGCTTAATGAGGGGGAGCAAAAGAGCTCTCCTGATTTAAAAAAGAAACAACTTGACCGTCAGATCAAGAGGGTTGTTGGATACCCATAATCCAACGGCCTGGAGAGCATGAAAGATAATAAATGATAGGTCAGAAAAAATGCATGAAAATCCAGAAAACATGATTACCCCTAGTCATTGAAAAATGAAAAGCTGTGCGTGCAAAACAAGTGGGGGAGTCGAATCACTCATTAGTTATCGCATGCTGAAATGTCTGAGGCGAAGAACTAATCTTGATCCAAGTAATACACAAAAAGCGTAGAATTCTTGCACTTTTGTGTGAGCCACATCCAAGCAATGTGCATGCCCCACACAGAATTCTTGCATGGACGACCCTGCGTGCAAGTAATATGTGAATATATGTAGAATTCTTGCTTGGGTCCAAGGCGAAGAACTAATCTCGCGTCCAAGTAATGCATAAAGAGCATAGAATTCTTGCACGAGCCACGTCCAAGTAATGTGCATGCCCCGCACAGAATTCTTGCGCAGACGACCCTGCGTCCAAGTAATACGTGAATATACGTAGAATTCTTGTGCGGGTCCAGGGCGAAGAACTAATCTCGCATCCAAGTAATGTGTAAAAAATGTAGAATTCTTACGTGTGCCATGTCCAAGTAATGTGCATGCCCCGCACAGAATTCTTGCACGGACGACCCTGCATCCAAGTAATACGTGAATATACCTAGAATTCTTGCACGGGTCTGTGGTGAAGAACTAATCTCATGTCCAAGTAATGCACAAATAGTGCAGAATTCTTGCACGAGCCGTGTCCAAGTAATATGCATGCCCCACACAGAATTCTTACACGGATGACCCTACGTCCAAGTAATACATGAATTTACGTAGAATTCTTGCGTGGGTCTGGGGTGAAGAACTAATCTCTTATCCAAGTAATACGCAAAGAGCATAGAATTCTTGCACGAGCCGCGTCCAAGTAATGTGCATGCCTCGCATAGAGTTCTTGCACGGATGACCCTACGTCCAAGTAATACGTGAATATACATAGAATTCTTACACGGGTCCGGGGTGAAGAACTAATCTCGCGTCCAAGTAATGCATGAAGAACGTAGAATTCTTGCGCGAGCCATGTCCAAGTAATGTGCATGCCCCACATAGAATTCTTGCCTGAATCAGTTTGGAACCCCACATCCAAGCAAAACTTCCGCTCCATGAAAGGCTCTTGCATAAATGGGCATGATCTATTGGCAACGCAGTGAGAAAATGAATCGCAATTATCGCCAACAGTTTGAGAAACCAATTCATGCCACAAGCTCGGGATCAAAAATGAAGACAAGAAGACAACTCCCAGCACGTAAAGTGAGCTGAGAGTTAGGGGCTTATGTTATGGATGTTATTAGGATGCGAAATTTGGGTCGGGTTAAGTCCAGGAGCAAGCACAGTCGACTAAAGTTGGGGTCTAGCTCGGAATCCAATTCTGCCAAATGAAGACTCCGGTCATCAATTGAAAATCGTGAAACCTCGCAATGCTGCATAACAGAAGGCACAATCTGACAAAAAGAGTTTAAACCCACAACGAGCAAGACCATCAACCCCCGGAAGATGACCAAACGAGGATGAAGGCGACAACCCAAAAGTCCCGTTTGCTCGACCTCTGACCTCCTCGCTTGCCCACTACTAACGGATGCCTGTACGGAGTCCAGTCAGCCATCAGAAGTGTGTCAAACTAATCTAACAGCTCAAGCCTTAAGATTACACATCAGCTCCCCGAAAATCCAACAATGATTTGCCCAGCATTTATTGTCCGATGGCAAGCATTTAATGTCATAAGTGGCGAAGATAATCACTCTGTTGATCATGAAATTACATTTATAACCTTCTCCCTAATTATAAATAGAAAGGGAGGGATCATCATAGAGGATAGTGGAAAATACATGCAAAAACTCTGCTGGTAAGAAAAGAGAGAATTCCTTGTGTAGGAGCCTTAGTGAGAGAACACCTTGCCTATTATAAGAAAGTCATACAGCTGTTGTAATCTAATCTAAAAAAGACCTTCTGATAGTAAATAAAAGAAGAGTAATGTGGATGTAGAAGCCAAGAATTGGCTTTAGCTGAATCACAATAAACTCCAGTGTCATTGTTATCTTTCTCCCTTCTCTAACTTTCATCACCATCATCTCTTCTTTCTTCTTAACTTGCAGTTAGGGGTGTCACTAGACAAAATTAGTTGACCGGATTTTGGGGTCAACATAATTAATTTTAGGTGCCCATTTGGTGATGTGTTTTGGGTGAGAGGTGAAGCTACTTAAACATTTAAATGCCTTACACTTTTTCATACTACACACATGGCACATTTTAAATCAAAATGGCTCCACCTACTTTTAAACAAGTGGGGTCAAGTTGACTAAATTATCTAATGTGTGCAACATGAGAAATAGTGTAAGACATTTAAATGTGCAAGTATTATTTTGGTTATTATACACATGGCTTTGACAATTATGTCTCTTGTATTTAATTTTGGGTCTATAAATACTTAAGCCTCAACGCACCTTTTTAGGTTGATTTTGTGCCTTACCATCAGTTGGTAAGGTTCAAAAGGTGCCAAGACAATTACTATACACACTCTATATACTTCAATGAGGTACATGCCCCTTGTTTTATATTTTATTCTTTTATTTTTTTCTTATTTTTATTTTTTAGAATCATACTCATGTTTGGATGAGGCCTTCAACTTCCCAACCTACTAAAGCTCTATTTTTTATAAGTTCCAAGTAGAAGGATTTTGGACTTTTCATTCTAGACTTATCATGAGATAAAGCTTGATGAGTTTGTTCCTTCCTCAATTGTATTGGGCTTCCTCTATCCTATCACAAAATATTAACCATTTGGAGTGCTTAAGAGGTTATTGTTGGATTGAATGAAAATTAAAGTGGCGGACATTTCTAAACATGCAATCCAAAAAGCTTCTTATCTTGATAGCCTTAGGGCCAGTGAAAGAGAGTGAAGTTAAGAGAATAACGTGAAACTTTGGATAGGAACCTACAAATTTCAAGCTTAGGGTGGTGATTTACCTCTAGGTAGTAAGAAGACAAGGGCTTTTAATGATGACTTGATGTTAACAGTGATTTTTTTAGTGAGGTGTTTCAAGCCAAAAGGGCAATTGAGCTTTTCTCTTACCTTTTTCAACATGCTTGTTGTTTCTACATGAATCTGCATAACTTAGGACAACTTAATTCTAAGAAGCAACTCATGAGTCATAGTGAAGGATGTGACCTTTAGAAGGAGCACTCAGTCTAAAGCCCTAATAACTTTTTAGCAGCACTAAGCTTTGGGCCCCTTAATCCATATGTGATATGAGCTCACTAATGTCTATGTCTTAACCTTCTGGACCCTATGGCCAATTCTTATGGCCCAAATAGCTAGCATAGTGCTAACTACTCACCCTATATAACTATTTAAGCTAAAAACCTATGGCTACTATATGTGATTACCTATATAAAATACTCATTATGCTAATACTACAAGGGTTAGATGCCCACTTATATAATCAACTCTTAAAATAAAGCTACTCATCACTCTCTTGGTTTTCATGCCTACTTCTATAAGCAACTTCTAAAGCCAAAATGATTCTTACTCTCTTAGTTATCAGACCTTCATGCATATGGATCACTATGTTAGTGTGCTCGTGATATGTCATGCAAGCCTGAATAGGGTTGCATGGAGGGCATTGTACCAGCTAGTGGTACTTTTAGTCAGGGGCAATGATCGATTTGGACCGCAAAGACAGGCACATCCCTCCCTACCAAGGTTTATGGGAACTTCTTATGAATGTGGCATGATAGGATTGGAGTGAGATTGCATCTCTAGAGTATAGTGAAGTAAGGATGTCATGCTTAACTTCTCACCCATGGATCCCTTAAGTAAGGGTAGCAAAGGAACACACAACTTTGCTAAACCTTTCCTTAGGAAATATTACTACCCTCCTTAGACCTTCCCTTAGGAATATTATTTCTTTAGCACTTCAAACTTCTCGAAACCTTACCTTTTAGAACCATTAAGATATCATGCCAAATTATCCCGTCTTGCCAAATTATTTTATCCTTAAATACCTTTTTTATGCTTCTCATCAACACTAAACTTCCTTCTTGCACTCCCCAATCATCTCCCATAGATTCAAGTCTCATAAAGAGACAATTATACCACCCCATTAAATCCCATAAAGACTAAGACCCTATAAATAGGATCACCACTCTCACATCAATAGACCTCTAAGCACCCATAGACACCTTTAGAAACACCTAAAAAACCTGAGACTAGGTGATGTGAACACTATAAGAACAATGCCTCTACGAAACCTATAAACAACCTGGAATTGCCAAGAATTGTCCCAAATTTTGGAAAAACAAAGAAAAACCTTGACCCCATGTCTATAAAGAGACATGAACCTTGGTATAGAAGGATATTTAGTCTACACTCCTAAAAAGTTAGAAGGGGAGTGATAAGTGATGGAAGATGCCATAAAGGTTGAATCCCTTTGATGAGTCTAATATTTCATTCAAGAACCAAAGAAAGAAAGCTCACAAAGGTGGTTATTGTTGCTGTTCATTTGAAATCCACCTTTAGCATAAGGAACAAGCCTCCTTATATAGCTTTTAAGAAACCCTAGGGAAACTTAAAAAAGAAAAAAAGGCTACACAAAAGGGTTTCAAATGGGCCCAAAATTAAAAACCTAATAAAAACATTCAACACATTAAAAGGACCTAAAAAAGTGTTTTAGAAAGTCATAACAAAATAAAATTCCATAATTTAATTAAAATACCATAAAATACCAAAACTAAAATGCCGCTGATGTGGCATAATTTCAATGTGATGATGTGGCACCATTTCATGGTTATATGGCGCTAATACAAATGACACACTTGTATAGTCTTTCCAAGTTTTCTTCTTTGTGCTATCCAAATGTCTTGAATTAATCCTTGGAGAGCTTCCATGACCTTCTTAGTTTTAGATCTTGTTGACGTCGAATTTTGGTTGTATCCCAAACTCCAGCCAACGGGGAATTCTTTAGGATCCCAGGCTTGTTCTTGGTTTGTTTGTGAGAAAAAGTAAAGCAGATGATGTAAATGGTTGAAGAAGTATGAGGGAGGACACTCATTTTTACGTGGTTCGGCTAAATCCAGATCTTGCTGGACCCTACGTCCACGGTAGAGGTTTTACTACTACAACTTTGATGGAGTTTTTGCTTACACGGATTGGTCCCTCTCTCCTCTCCTCCTTTCTATCGGGCCTTCCCTTTATAGAAGGAGGAAGGGGACATGCATTTATTACAAGCTATAGTTGCTTTACATTAAGTAATAAATAGAAAAGATAGTTATAGACTACAATCCGGCTGTGTGCAGTACATAGGCTGCGGAGGTGGGTTTCTTAGACCAGCTGTAGGCTTTTAGCAAGTTACCATTGCCTGACATCATTTCAGCCATTTAGAGAATTAGTGACTCAATGCAAGAGTCCAAACTTCGTGATCCTTTCGACGTACCGAGGAGGTGAGCTCGGTACTACTTTCAGAGGGGACAAAAGTTGCCTGCTTGCGTGCTCTTCTCATTGGGTTGTTAACCAGTGAGGTGCAGCTTCACTGATGCAGATCCTACCAGAGAGCTTGCTGGTGAGGAGGAGCTCGCTGGCGTGGATAATGGTCCTTTCCTTCTTGCGAGTTCGAGATCTTGGCTGCCTCTTCGAACCCGTTTCCATATACAACATTGTCTTTTGATAAGTTAGGGTCCCCTTTTCCTAGTGCTATCATTTCATTTTTCCAGAGCACTCATTCGAAAATTGTGATGACACCCATCAAACGTCTCCGAGGCCATCAATGCAGGTGGTTGGAGAGGATGAATCTAGACATCTCACCATGTCCCTTCTGGTCCTATAAAAAGAGGGGACTTTTACTGGCTCAGTCATTCGTGAGTTTGAAATATGGAGTATCCTGATAAACCTCTGCTGAAATTTTCTCCTTTCTCAGGGGCGTGTATGATCTGCTGCATAGCTATTTTAGAAGAATCATTTTTCTCGGTAATGTGGGAGGATCTTATATGGATCCTAAATTACATCTTTCTGGCTCCGCCATGAGGCAGTTCTTTGATCGACTGTGCCTCTAGTCGCTTTTTGATCTGATCTATTCGGGAGGTACAGGTGGTCGAGGGAAAGAGGGATGCAGCACTGCCACTGGTGATCAATTGGAAGAAGAACGGCTGTAGTATGCTGGTCTTGCGACCATCCACGGCTAGCTTCCTTTTTCTCTCTCTTTCTCTTTTGCTTTCTTTTCTTCTTCTTTTAGTGGCGGCTTCTTTTGCTCCTTAACTAGCTTGTACTTTAAGGTTTTATAGTGTATTTTACCTTGTTTTGTATTCAGAGCTTTCTAATGTAAATGTTCCTAGCTGAGGTCTTTTAATGAATAAACTGTTACTTTCCGAACTCTTTGCTTGCTGATGTAGGCTTTGTTTTCCAAGTGTATCACCTGTATTCAGTGAAACAAACTCGTCGTTAGAATATAATGTAAGCCAAGAATTGGAACACATTTCTTTCGTACTGCTCCTCTGGTTGAATAATTGAGCATTAACATAACTACAAAAACGGACAATAGAACGGATTCACATATCACAAGTTTACTGGCTCCATTTTTTTTAAAAAGAATTTAATCAATTGATTATGCTTCAACGATTGCTAAGTCTCGCTAGCGCTTGAGCTTTTAAGAGTGCCTCTGCACCTCAGTGAGCGTGCAGCTACACTGGCTAAGTGATCCATCAATTTTTTGCGCTTCAGTGATCACTAAGTCATGCTAGCGCTTGAGCTTTTAAGAGTGCCTCCACACCTTAGTGAGCACGTAGCTACACTGGCTAAGTGATCCGTCAATTTTCTGTGCTTCAGCTATCACTAAGTCACGCTAGCGCTCGAGCTTTTAAGAGTGCCTCCGTACTTCAATGAGCGCGCAGCTACACTGGCTAAATGAGTTTATTTTGAATGTCTCCACGTCTCAACGAGCATGCCTGCTACGTTGGTTAGGTGAGTTTATTTTGAATGTCTCCACGTCTCAATGAGCACGTCTGCTACGTTGGTTAGGTGAGTTTATTTTGAACGTCTCCATGTCTCAACGAGCACGTCTACTACGTTAGTTAGGTGAGTTTATTTTGAATGTGTCCACGTCTCAACGAGCACGTCTGCTACATTGGTTAGGTGACTTTCATCAATTCCTCTCCAAATTAAGTTCCAAGAACAAACCATGGCTAGGTCAGAGACCGCAGTCAAAGGAGATTATAGAAATGTTGACAGAACTCATGGTACGTTGACCGCATGAAAGCTGTGGGTACTTGTCCAATAGTTGAATACGAGGAGAATGGAACAGGTGGCACTTAACCATTCACCAGGCGGCTTTAAACAAAACAAAGAGAATAGTTAACGACATACGTATTCATGTATTTATAAGAATAAAAAAGAAAGTACAATGCTAATAAATAACTTGGACTGAGCCCTTCGGCTCTTAGTTAATAGTGTGATGAGGGGGTTGGCACAGTTGCCTCATTGGGCATGCTACGTATTCTTTGAGATGTCCTCTTCTGATTAGGTCTTCGATTGCCTCCCTCAATGCTCGGCAGTTCATCATGCCATGACCAGCTTCATTGTGGTAGGCACAAAATTCTTCCTGGTTCCTTCGCCGGTAAGGGGTGTTGGATGGTGGAGGAATTTCGAAGTCTTCCTTGCCTCTTTTGGCCATAAAGATCCTGTCTTAGGATTCTGAGAGGATACTGAATTGCTCATAACGCTCCAGGTACCAGGGGTGTTCGCCTTTGGGCTTCTTGGACTTGTTAGTTGTTCGCTCAGAGGGGTGGTTACCTTGATCCACCTCGCCTCTCCTCCTGCTCCGTGGGGGATTGGCCTTCTCATCTTTTCTGTCTAGCCTGTCTGAGCCAAAGGTCTCTTCCCATTTGATCTACTTGGTAGCTCACTCGTAGAACTCGGCGAGGTCCTTGATCGAGGACTTATACAGGCTATTATATAGCTTCCCGTCTTTGCAAAGCCCCACTGAGACGGAAGCTAGCATGGTTTCTTCAAACGGATTCTCCACTGCGGTTGCTTCAAGCCTGAACCAGGCTATGTAATCCTTAAGCGACTCCTGTCTATGCTGGAATATCATAGTAAGGTGGCAAGGAGGAACCAGCTGCCTTTTTAGTGCTCGATACTGGCTGAAGAACTTCTGCTGACAGTCTTCCCAATTGTTGATCAACTAGCTTGGAAGGCTTCTAAACTAGGTGTGAGGTATGCTTCCCAGTGTAATGGGAAACACTCGACACTTGACTAGGGGGTCTATAGTCTGCAGTTCCATCTGGACATTGAATGCATCCAAGTGATCAAGTGGGTCAGAATTTCCATCATACAAGGGGATGGCGGGAATCCTCAACTTCGAGGGGAGGGCCTGAGCTTTGATCTCTCCAGAGAGTGGTGATTGCTCTTCGTCGTGGTGCCGACCATTCCAAATTTGGAGGTGCTCCTCCAACCGAGTCATCTTCTGAAATAACTCTTCGATCTGTGGGTCTTGTATTTCGTGTTGCTGGCTAGGAGATTGCAAGTCATGTCGATTTCTATCATCCTAGCTAGGATGATCAATCTACTGGGTGTACCATCATTGGGGGACATTCGCTGGTGCTGGTATGCCGGCTTGTCCCTGCACATTTTGTGTTAAAAACATGACTGCTTTAGTTAATTCTCCCGTATTTGCTCAAGTTTCTTCTGGCACAGAAACCAGGTCTGCGCTTCTTCCACACTATTGGCGACAAGAGCAGGCTGCACGAAACTGGCTGGAAGGCCATTTGCTGTGGTTCTGATGACGGGAGCGGTAGACGAGTCCATCGTTGAGACATGCCCTTCTGGGGGATTACGTTGGGTGTTTGAAGCTCTTGTAACTCTACCTTTGGCCATAGTGATAAAAGAATCAACTAGAACAGGTGAGATCCCCATAGACAGTGCCAAAAATGTTGATGTCGAATTTTGGTTGTATCCCAAACCTGGCCAACGGGGAATTCTTCAGGATCCCAAGCCTGTTCTTGGTTTGTTTGTGAGAAAAAGTAAAGTAGATGATGTAAATGGTTGAAGAAGTATGAGGGAGGACACTCGATTTTACATGGTTCGGCTAAATCCAGATCTTGTTGGACCCTACGTCCACGGTAAAGGTTTTACTACTACAACTTTGATGGAGTTTTTGCTTACACGGATTGGTCCCTCTCTCCTCTCCTCCTTTCTATTAGGCCTTCCCTTTATAGAAGGAGGAAGGGGACATGCATTTATTACAAGCTATAGTTGCATTACATCAAGTAATAAATAGAAAAGACAGTTATAGACTACAATCTGGCTGTGTGCAGTACGTAGGCTGCGGAGATGGATTTCTTAGACCGACTGTAGGCTTTTAGCAAGTTACCGTTGCCTGACATCATTTCAGCCATTTAGATAATTAGTGACTCAGTGCTGGAGTCCATACTTTGTGATCATTTTGAGGTACCAGGGAGGTGAACTCAGTACTGCTTTTAGAGGGGATAGAAGCTTCCTACTTGCATGCTCTTCTCATTGGGTTATTAACCAGCGAGGTGCCGCTTCGCTGATGCTAATCCTGCCAAAGAGCTCGCTGGTATGGATAACGGTCCTTTCCTTCTTGCGAGTTCGAGCTCTTAGCTACCTCTTCGAACTAGTTTCCATATACAACAGATCTTGTGATTGGTCTTTTTGAAATATGTAAAGGTTCTTTGTATTCCTTGGCAATTCCATCATTGCCCCTCTCTTCCAAAGGATTTGTCCTTGAATCTTCAATACCTACATCAAAAGAAGAGATATTCGAAACATTAAAAGTAGTACTTACACTACACTCACCAGGAAGATCTAACTTGTAAGAATTGTTATTGATTCTCACAAGCACTTGAAATGGACCATCTCCTCTTGGATGTGATATTTTTCTCCTTTGAATTGGAAACCTTTCTTTTCTCATGTGCACCTAAAACTAATCACCTGGGTCAAACACAATTTTCTTATGCTCTTCGTTTGCCTATTGGGCATACTATTTAGTTCTTTTCTCAATATTCTTTGTCACTTGCTCATGCAATTGTTGTACCAATTCTACCTTTTTTTCCTTCTAAGCTAGCATGCTCATTAATAGGTAAAGGTAACAAATTCAAAGGGGTTAGTGGATTAAAGCCATTAACAATCTTAAATGGTGAAAATGAGTAGCAGAATGGACACTTCTATTGTAAACAAACTCAATATAAGGTAAACAATCCTTCCAATTTTTCAAATTCTTTTATATGACAGATCACAACAAAATAGTTAAAGTTTTATTTACTACCTCAGTTTGGCCATCAGTTTGTGGATGACAAGTTATTGAAAATAGCAATTTAGTCCCCAATATGCCCCATAAGACTTTCCAAAACTAGCTTAGGAACTTCACATCTGTATCTAACACAATGCTTTTAGGCACTCCAAGGTAGAATTGGTATGGAATGGGATGGGATGAAATGCACCATCTTGGAAAAACTATCCACAACAACAAGCACAAAATATCTCTTCCATTTTGGACCAAGGTAATCCTAAAACAAAATCCATAGATATGTCAATCCAAGGTGCAATAGGAATGAGAAGTGAGGTATAAAGACCATGTAGTATAACTCTAGAATTAACCTCTTTACAAGTGATGCAATTCCACAAAATTTTTCCATATCATGTTTTATACCAAGCCAAAAGAGATATTCATTTAAAACATGCAAAGTTTTCTTAATACCAAAATGTCCTATCAAACCACCACCATTGGCTTCTCTAATAAGCAAATCTCTTAAAGAATTTTTAGGCATACATAATCTATTTTCTCTAAATAAAAATCCATCATGCCTATAAAATTTTCCAAAAGCCATTTTCTCACAAGCACCATAAACTGTAGCAAAATCATGATCATTCACATACAAATCCTTATTCAAAACCTAACAATTTTGCATGCATGGTAGAAATAAGGGTATACCTGTGAGACAAAACATCAGGCACCACATTATTTTTACCTTGCTTATATTGGATGACATATGGAAATGTCTCAATGAATTCCATTCACTTAGCATGCCTCCTATTCAACTTTCCTTGACCATTCAAATGCTTCAAAGATTCATGATTAGTATAGATAACAAACTCTTTAGGCCACAAATAGTATCGTCATGTCTCTAAAGCCCAAACCAAAGCTTAGAGTTCCTTACCATAGGCAGGGTAATTAAGAGCTACTCATTTAACTTCAAACTAAAATAAGCAATTGGACATTTTTCTTGCATCAAATAGCTCCAATAACAATACCTCAGGCATGATAGTCAATTTCAAAAGTTTTAATAAAATCAGGCACAACAAGTAAAGATGCAAAAGTGTAATACCTTAAATATTCAAAATAATAATAATAATAATATCAATTTTTTGTAGTAAAATAAGAAAAATAGAAAAAAATTCAAATATTTCAAAATTATAGATTTAAGCTTATAAGGGACTTAGATATAGTAAAAATAGAAGATATAAAATTTTTAGAATTAATTTCTATAAAAATTTGAAGATATTGAACTAGGATTACATATATTGGTTTAGTATGAAATTAGAGTCATTATCAAGGTATATAATTTAACTAATTTATATTAAAATTTTGTGATCATTGGAGATTGGCAAGTATATTAAATTTGAATTCAAAATGAGAGAAATAGGAAAGTTACTAAAAAAGGAAAGTGGTCAACTTGTAGTTATTGAGAAGTTAACCAAGTTTTCCTATTCTACCCTCCAAGTATCCGGCTTCCTTTTCCATTTTCTTGGAGTTTAGATTAATGAAGTTATGCAGACTCCTTCATCTACTTCCTTAAGCTTCCAACTCTTTCTCTACAAAAAGCTCATCAACTCTTCCTATTATTTTCCCAAATTTTTATTGTTGAATATTCTCTTCTTCCTCTTTGATTTGATAAAAAAATCATGCTGATTCATTGGATAATACTTCAGAAATGAATTTTTGAAGATTTCTACTACTCTTCACTTCACTATTCAACCTATAAATTAGCTTAGTTTTTCTGGTGTTTTAAAGCTTGAATTTGTTAGATATAGTTGGTTTCTATTAAATTGAACCATAAACTAAATATATAAGCTTAGTTGAAGAGAGAAGTCTTTCAAAAAGTTTGGGAGCTAATGGGCTCTCCTTTGTGTTCTTGAAGAGCATAGATAGATTTGGTCTGTTTAGCTGCACCTTTGTATTTCCAACTAGCAAGGTGAATATTTCTTACCATACCTATGAATTAATATATGTTTCTTGATTGTGATCTATTGAATAAATGAAGATAGTTGATGAAAATGGATTATGTGATTGTGAGGTATGATTTATGATTAAATGGTTTGATCAATGGACTGATTAGTTGATGAATGAAATAAATGGGTTTTGTGTATGTTTAACCCAATAAAACATGTTGAAATATGGTCTAATGGTAATATTTTGCCTTATAAATAGCTTCTCCTATTTTTCTATTACTTGCATGTGTTAGCCTAGCCAATTAGACTATCTTTTATTTTGATGATGAAAATAATTTTGATCATATCATATTATGTTTATGAGCTTTAATTGTTTGTTGAGTATGT
>JANHAO010014133.1:0-15493 GCA_026873985.1 Saraca asoca | reverse complement strand
TTACAAGAGCCTCAGCTCTCCCCAACCCCAAAGGGTTCCCTTGGCACAAGCCAGAAACAAAATTCCAGACTCCCCCGGCACTTCTATTCCCCTTTCTTTTTATAGAACTCTCCCACTAACAGCTGACAATTACACTGCATGCAATCTGGCATGCAGTTGGTTACAGCTGTCTATTACACTGCATGCAATCTGGCATGCAGTTGGTTATGCCACCTCACCAGAGAGCATGTATTCTGCTATGCCACCTCACCCTTTTCTCACCAAAAAGCATGCATTCTGTCATCCTTATCCCATGTGCCTGCCTTTTGAAATGTTTTATTAATTCTGGACCTTCTAGAATATACTTGGACTATTTTGGGCTTGCTTCTGCCCTGCTCCAGACCCAATCCATGGGTCATGCTCTGATCCAGACCCAATTCTTGGGTTGTCATGCTCTGATCCAGACCCAATTCTTGGGTTCCTATCACTACCCGTAGTTGCGCCCTTGACCTTTTTCCAGTTGTTCTCCTTGGCAAAAATGACATAGCTTTTAGAAATCTTTTGCTAGCTTTCCCTGAGCTGTTCCCTCAACTTCCTAGTTAGTCCTCAAAATCACCAATATCTATGGTTGGAATTACGCTAAAACCACCAATACTACCACAAATCTTGTTGCTCCCAAGTTGTATTCATTGAAGCCAATTCCAAGACATCAAAGCAAGAACCAATCCACTGCCAAGCAGCCAAAACTTGTGGTGCAAACCACTTCACATAGAGGATAATCTCACCAAATCAGACTTGTGCAAACACAAGTCATGCCAAAGAGTGCTTCAAATCACATAAAGACACCAAAATTCGCCAAACAGTGATTCAAATCATATGAAGACACCAAAAATACAAGTCGTCAAACAATGGTTCAAATCACATGAAGACACTAAAAGACATCAAATAGTGCTCCAAATCACAAATCACATGAAGACACCAAAAAATCAGAAGTCACCAAATAGTGCTCCAATTCACATGAAGGCACCAAAATTCACAAAACAGTTCTCCAAGACATCAAAGCACACAATGCGCGCTGCCATCATGCAGAACTTGCAACTCCGAACCACAAAATGCAACATACTTGCCCATGGAGAAAATGCTTCACCATGGCAACAAGACTTCACAGCTTGAATATTCACCAAAATGACTGCAATCAACTACCCTTGAGAGGCACAACCAAACCATAGAACATGCAAGGCCAAACACCAGAATACAGAACTGCCTGTGTCTGAATTGGCATCAAATCATTCTCCAAACAGCAAAAATCACCACCACACACAACCCGAGCTATCCAAACTACAACAGCCCAGTAGAACTCAATGTCTTTTAGCAGAACCAGACCAAAGAATAAATGCAGTGACTGCTAAGAAATCATGAAAATTGGAGCAAAAAATTACTCCCTTACCACCACAACAGCAACACTGATCTGGTTCAGATTATTACATATGCCAAATGTCCCCAACAATCAACAAGGTAAGCTAAAACGCAGCAAGCATCTAATTAGAAGTTCCATCAATCCATAAACCAGCATAATCAAACTCCAAACCATTCCAAATTAAATGAAAATATGATAAATTGGTACAGATTTACCACCCACGAAATGAAACCAATAAAACTGTGCTTCAGCAAAGGAATTGATTGCTCCAAACTGAATCAACACCAAATCAGAAAGGAAGACTCAGAAGGTGCCGGAGATGCTTCGGCCAGAGGTGCGTTGCCAGAAACCTTCTCACATGCTGACACTCGCTGCCACGCTCTTCTGCCCATGGTGCTCACGCACCATCCAAAAAAGATTGCCAGCCTCCGATATGCTCTTTGGCCAACACCATCATGGAATTTGCCACAGATCACCAGAAATCACTGTCAATATTGTTTGTGGAAGCACCAACCAACAACCATGAGATTCACACCATGCACTAGGTAGAAATCAACATCTCTGGTTATTGCTATTACTGGAAAACCTCGCTGCCGGCGCCATCAAATCAACCACCGTTGTTGGACCTTGCCAGAATGAGTATCATCTGGTCTTCACAATGCGGCCACTCATCGGTTGCTTGCCTCTTTCTAGGTTGAAAGAGACATTGTTTCCCATAATTTTACTTTTTGTCCTATGTTTTTTTTCACCAAAACTCAAATACTCTTATTTTTCTTTTTCTTTTGTTTTTTTGGCACCAAAATTCAAATACCAGACATCAAAATGAAAGAGACTGAAAACCTAAAGACATCTATAGAATGATAACTTAACAGTTTTTTTTTCTTTTTTTTAACAAAATCAAATAACTCACAATAATAAAAGCAAAACTAAAGCTAAATCTTACATCGGCAGTTTAATCTCTTTGAGGTTGCCGGAAGCGGTATAACCCATAAGGCTTAAAGGTGAATGATACTGCTTTGATACCATGTTGAAAAAATAATTAAGATTTGTGTGGGGGAAAAAGTGGAGAGAGGCTAGACAATATTGGGGAAAAATTATTATTGAATGAAATAAGATGACTGAATTACATTAAAAGACTTAACACTACTCTATTTACATAGAGCCTACACAAAAGGTAGAGTTTTAATAAAATTCAATAACTTATTGACTTACTAAATTTATGATTTACCTGTAGTATTATAGTCTAACTAAACAACCTAATGATTTATTAGTGATCTATTCTATCTCTATTTCTTAATAAAGACTAACATGACATAATGTATGATGAGATTGTTTTATTTATGTATTTTGGTAAATTGATGAGATTGTTTATTTATTATTATTTTTTTTTATAGAATATGAGATTGTTTGTTTGATTCCAAATGAATGAAGTGTCATGTAGTTGTTCCTGTCTTGTTAGCATGTCCCAGTCCAGTTTCTCAACTTTTGATATGCTACATGGATATAACTGTAATGTCCAGAGTGGCTTGATTATTTGTTCAATTTATATTCTCTAGACGATTAGTAAAAGTTTCCCTAAGTCAGTTTGTATTGAACTTTTGATATTCTGTGCAGAATTCATGGCATGAACTAGCAACTGCATTTTCTGTTGAGAAGAGTTTGTTGTTGTTGGACACTACTCATCAGGCAAGAACTTTATAAACTTCCACCAGTTAGCTACTTTCTTGCTACCAAAATTGTATTAAATGTCGTTGGTTTCTTGCTTCAGCGATCACTAGCACAAACGCTTATCCGTTCAGCTTCGGGCATGAAAAATCCAGAGGCATCAAACCAGTGTGTTGCCTAAACTTTTTTTTTCCCTCCCTTCATTAGACTTCTATGATGCTATTTAGTAATGTCCACCTATTATTATTAAAGGTATGTAAGGAATCTCATGGGTCATATTGTAACATATGTCATGGAACTCTCCAGCAAGAGTGATTTTAAAAGTATTGCTCAGCAACCAGATATCATCCTATCGGTGAGGGAAAAATTATTTGTTTCATTCTCATGTTTGTACAAAAGTAGCATTTTAACATAATAGATATCCTGTAGGTCAGCTGCTTGTTAGAACGGTTACGAGGAGCTGCAAGTGCTTCTGAACCTCGAACACAGAAAGCAATCTATGAGCTAGGATTCTCTGTAATGAGTCCCATACTTGTTTTTCTTGAAGTTTATAAACATGAGGTATCATTCTTATTTGTTGGTACTTGGTATATTGAGTGGTTTTAAATTCTTCAATGTTAGGTAATAATATCCATATTTTCTGTCCTGTCTATATCTTCTTTTATTAAGATTTATAAGAATATCTAGTTTACAAGTCTGACTTCTAAAAATTCGTCTCATTTTGTTAGAAGTTTCTTCACTCAAAAGTTTCTCACATCTTTACTAATATGTAATTGTTTCTTAGTCTGTAGGAAGTTTTTGAACTCAAGTTTCTCACATCTGTACTGAAATGTAGTTGTTTCTTAGTCTGCAGTCATCTACCTGCTACTGAAATTTGTAGTTAGTTGGGTTGATGGACAAATTACTTACTTAGAGGCCCAAGAAACTGCTTCTGTTGTTGATTTCTGCATGCGTTTGCTTCAGCTCTATTCATCTCACAATATTGGCAAGGTAGATTTTTTCTGCAATTATGTTGTTTCTTTATAGTCATGCACTTGTCTGCTGAGAGATTCAGAAAGGTAAATTTTGAATGGTTGATGATAGATGGTGTTTAAAATTTGTACTGGATAGAAAATTTGCACTTGATCTTATACTTTCACCTGGTATTTCAAAATGCTGAAAGCTTCTTTTGCAGCCTCCTTTTGCTAAACTTTCCAGGGTGTGTTCATTTGTGAAAAATTGGTCCCATAGGATTTTCAGAAAATTTAAAGTAGCAAAATATAATGATTTATTTATATGATTGGTGTGAAACTTTTTCCCGTAGAATACTATCTTTTTTTGTTTCCCCCCGCCGGGAGGGGGCGGGGGGAGCAGAACTTTAAGGTATTTTCTCAAATTCCCTATTCATTTTTTTAAGTAAGCTTATATCAATTTGTCCTTTCTATTGTCCAAAATTGCCATTACCGATCAGCTAAGGTAGTATAGTGAATCCTCCTATCATCCTATGTAATAAATATATTTTTTTTTATAGAAAAAGAAAAATTATATATGAAAGACGAGATACACATAGAAGGAGGACTAGAAAGAAATCCTCTGAAAGAAACACGCAGGAAAAAACAACAAACTCTAATTCAAGAGAGCTCCCCAATTCCTTGTCCCTCTAATTATTCTCACTATTGTTTACAGGTCAATGTGCAGACTAGATAATTGATGTCACATCTGTAGCCAATCATAATATCCAAGTTTACTGCATTGGTCATTGAGCATTCACTGAATTCAATATCTTGTAGAATTCTGTTGCCTGAAGTATCAAAAGTCAATGAATTTACCTTAACATTTAGTGAGAGGCATCCTGCATCTTTTCTTCTATAAAAAAATTGGCCTTTTTGCTCTATCTTTCTCCTTGATCTCATGAGCTAACATTATAAATGTTAGTAGTTATATTATATGAAGTCACTAAGTTGATAGTATCAACATAGCAATTCCTCAGTCATTACTGATTCGTTGTTGCTTTATCATTCCTTAACTTCTTTTCTCATAAGTCTCCTCTTTGCTACCTTTTCAGATATCACTAAGTCTTTCAAGCAGCTTGCTTAATGAGGCAAAAACAGAGAAGTATAAAGATTTACGTGCTCTTCTTCAACTCCTTTCAAGTCTTTGCTCTAAAGACATGGTAAAAATTATTTTAATTGGCAATTAGAAGGATACTTCCTCTCATACTAGTTTTGAATTGGAATAGCACTAAAAGGTAATGAATGTGGCAGATTGATTTCTCATCAGATTCTATTGAGTCCCAAGGCACTAATATATCTCAGGTAGTATCCTATTGCATTTACCTGAGTCTTGTAAAGTGAGACAGTCTATCTCTGATGCATAATGTTGCAGGTGGTTTATTTTGGTCTTCACATTGTCACACCATTGATTTCTATGGATCTGCTGAAATATCCCAAGCTTTGTCATGATGTAAGACATTTATCTGTTGTGTATAAGTTTTGAGTGTTTGTTGCAAAGCTGATATACTATCTGATTCTATTTTCAGTATTTTTCTCTGCTGTCACATATGTTGGAAGTTTATCCTGAAACTTTTGCACAACTAAACAGTGAAGCCTTTGCTCATATACTTGGGACCCTTGATTTTGGTCTCCACCATCAGGTAATATATTTGTGCATGTGTTCTATGAAAAAAAAACTACATTTATGTGTGTGGGTTCTCTTCCCTGATTCTCAATAATATTACATGTACCAAAAAGAATCTATAAAGACCTAGATAAGATTTTCTTTTATTGATTTAAACTTCTTTCTCCTATCCTTATGATTTTTTTGTCACTGGGTGTTATTTCTTGGCTATCCAATATGGCTTTTGTCAAGCATTATAACTTGTGATTATACTTAGAATTTGTGTCTTCTAATTGTATCCATGTCAATTTTTTAGGATGCAGAAGTAGTTAGTAAGTGTCTGAGAGCTCTACAAGCCCTTGCTTCTTACCACTACAAGGAGACTGCTGCTGGTAGAATAGGCTTGGGTGCACATGCTGCAGGGCTTAAGGATCCCGGTGGGAATTTGCAGGAAGGCCTCTTGAGTCGATTCCTTCATTCATTGATGCAGTTGCTTCTTTTTGAGGATTACAGGTGGAAGTTTAATTCGATTTCTTATGTATTTTTCCTTTTGCTTCAGTTGTTTTATTTGATGCACTCATATTTACGCAAGCACCTTATTCTGATAGTAATGCATTAAACCTCATTTTGATAGTGTTGGTCTGTTCTTTTCAGTTCTGATCTGATCAGTGTTGCAGCAGATGCTTTCCTTCCATTGATTCTTTGTGAGCAAGCTCTTTATCAGGTATGTTTCCCAAACTTGTTCTTTGAAGATGATTTTCAGTGCGATTTTTTTAAAATAATTTGGGTATACTGGAATCATCTTTAGATAACATGCTTATATTAGTAGAAAAAATTGAATTTGATGATACTCGTTGCTGAATGAATTTTCCATCAATTTCTATCAGGATCATATTTTGTTTTCCGAATTATTTCCATTTCCCCCCTTGAGATTTGAGAAATTATTATTTTCTTTCTTGATGTTTGAGGAAACATCAAAATATCCCTTGCTATTAGAGCTATTATCATTTTTCCCTTTGACGTTTGAAGAATATATCATTTTCCCTCTTGATATTTGAGGAAACATCAAAATACCCCTTGTTGCTAAAATCTTTTTTTTTTATTTCATTTTTTATTTTTAAAAAAAATAAGCAAAAGAGAAAACAAATAAAATAAAAAAAGAAAAAAAAATTCCCAAAAAATTTAAAAAATAAAAAAGGAAGAAATAAAGTTTGTATAAAATAATTAGAAAATATGTCACAATTAATTATATTATATATTGACTATATTTTCAATAAAAAATAACAAAAAATTTCTCAATTTTTTTATTTTTTCAACTTTTTTAATTTTTGTAAATTTTTTTCTTTTTATTTCGTTTTTTTAATAGGACTGTGACTGCTGCTGGAAGCAGCGAGCAGAGGAAACAGTAAGCTGAAGGAGGAAGTAGCGAGCAGGATACAGAGGAAAAATCTAATCCATATATTAAAAAAAAAACTGATCTTATCTTGTACTATTTGCCAGAGAACGTATTATTTTCATCAGTGGATTGAGATTTATTTGATTAAAGAAAATCCCTCTTATTGCGTAACAACGGTCAATGTAGTGAATTATTTAACTTGGTCAAATGAGGGCTTTTTTTAAAAAAATTTAAAACGTCATTTTTTATTTTTTAAAAAAGCTCTGATTTGACCAAGTTAAGTAATTCACTGCATCGACCGCTATTATGTAATAAGAGGGATTTTCTTTAATTAAATAAATCTCAATCCACTTATGAAAATAATATGTTCTCTGGCGAAGAGTGCAAGATAAGATCAGTTTTTTCTTTAATATATGGGTTAGATTTTTACTCTGCGTCCTGCTCGCTACTTCCTCCTTCAGCTCGCCGTTTCCTCTGCTCACTGTTTCCAGCAGCAGCTATAGTCCTATTAAAAAAAATGAAATAAAAAAGAAAAAAATTAAAAAATTTACAAAAATTAAAAAAGTTGAAAAAATAAAAAAATTGAGAAATTTTTTACTATTTTTTATTGAAATTATAATCAATATATAATATAATTAATTGCGACATATTATCTAATTATTTTATAGAAACTTTATTTCTTTTTTTATTATTTTATTTTTATTTTTTTATTTTCTCTTTTTCTTATTTTTTTAAAAAATAAAATAAAATAATGATTTTAGTAGTAGGGGTATTTTTATGTTTTCTCAAACATCAAAGAAGAAAATGATAAATTTTTCAAACGTCAAAGGGAAAAATGATAATAGCTCTATTAGTAAAAGGGTATTTTGATGTTTCCTCATACATCAAGGGGAAAAATAATAATTTCTCAAGTCTCAAGGGGAGAAATGGAAATAACTCTTTGTTTTCCTGCTTCATTCTAATGTTCTTTGTGATGTCCACTTGTTATCCTTGAAAATATTGCTCAAATTGCTCTTTGCTTTGAGTGAATAATGTGATTCACGTTAGTTTATCTGTTTTGCTTTGGGCTTTTCTGCAATGGAATATCCATTATGACCGAGCTTATTTCCTGATCTGTTTGTTTTGGCATTTTCCTGACTTGGTTTTGGGGCTTGTCACTCGCACTACTCTTATGCACATCAGATACTACCTTAATAACTTTGTTTTTTCTCCCTTAATGAATAATTTCTGTGAGATCTGTCTGGGCAAATTTCTTTACAGAGATTGGGCAATGAATTGATAGAGAGACAGTCAAATCCAGCACTCAGGTCAAGGCTGACAAATGCATTGCACGCACTAACAAGTGCAAATCAGCTTTCTACTTCCCTCGATCGAATAAATTACCAAAGATTTAGGAAAAATCTAAGTAACTTCCTAATTGATGTCCGTGGCTTTCTGCGAACAATGTGATCAAAACTCATGTATGCGTTCTGTTGTACAAAGCTATAAAGGAAGTTTGAATGTGACTTCTTGAAAGGACCTAGAGGAGCAAATTTTGAGCATGTCCCTAGGATTACCCAGTTTTTTGAGCTACAGGAGCATCTTATCTACAGGGAGCAATCTTGCTAGTCGTATCACTCTTTTTTTATTTAAGGTGAAAGCTATGTGAGTCAAGGGATTTCAAAATACCATACAAGCCATCTGAAGGTCCTGGTATCATTGAGTAGCATATCAGGTCACATCTTTTTCTGCCAATCACATTGTTTGTGTAAATATTATCATTCTTAAATTACATGGGGAGGGGTTTGCTTTAAGATGTATGGTGACCGAAGATTTTTACTGGATCTCAAGTATGTTCATTTTCGTCCCAGCTATCTCAATTATCTGAATTATCTCATTTTTATTTAAGTTTGCTGCCCTCCCTTGATAATCATTTTTCATCCGTGATGCTTGTTGATATAGATGCCTTACAGATCCGATGAATATAGGAAAAAATTGCATACTTATATTGTAATAAGTTATAAAATCATCTTCTTAATTTTAATATTTACTCTATTATAATGTCAAAAACATTTGATTTATTAGAATGTAATAAAAATGAGTATCATAATTTTAATATTAATGATAGAATTAGAAATATTTTCCAAACGGAGTTCAATCTCACCTGACTGCAAAGATTTCAATAAAATAAATTTTTTATGTCAGAACTATATGTAACTTTCCTCGGAAAAGACTTGCAGGAAATGATTCATTCAAGGGGTTCTTTGTCCTGTCCGTTTGTTTTCCAGACTTGTCCAATGAAGAAATTTTTAGTTTCATTAAGTATATTAAGATGTGTATATGTCAATCAGAAAAAGAATATACTATTTTGAGTAATTTAATATTTTCATTATTAAAAGATATTTGCTTTCTTAATTTTATCCTTCAAAGATTTTTTTACTTTATTATCAGATATTTTAATTTAAATCAATTGAATGACATAATTACTTAATTTATTAAATTATTAATGAAAAGGTTGAATGATTAAATGGAATTTCCATTTGATTATTAAAAGATGACATTGAAAAAAAATTGATTTAATATAAAAATAAAGTTTTAATTTAAATAAAATGATTTCTAAATCATCTAAAAATATAAAATTCTTGGACTATTAAAGAAAAATTAATGTTGGACATGATAACAAGAATTAAATTTTCACATTGTTAATTAAGTTTTTTTAAGTTTTCAATAAGATTTACTAAATAATAAGAGTAGAAAATCAATAACGATGAAGCAAGAAGAGATAATATTATTTTATTTATCTATTTTCAGTTTCCTATTAAACCAAAACAAAATTATATCTTTTCTTTTTATATTAATAGATTTATTTATTTTTTCATATTATTATTTAATGTTAATTTGATAATTCCTTTAGATCATTTTAGTCTTTTTATTACTAATTTAATAGGTGGACTAATAATTTAATTTAATGATCTCAAATTAAAATATTAAATGATGAAATGGAAAAAGTCTACATCATTCAAAGATAAAAATCTATTATTTTTTATTGCATATTAATATATTATCTCTCCTCATTTAATGATATATTCCTTTTCTAATTAGTTTAGTGTATACAATCTAAATATATAGTGTAACTTAAGAATTTCTTATACCTAATTTGCACAAAAAAAAAAGTATATGAAAAAGTTTTATGTCAAATTTAAATTTAATAACAAAATAAAAGATGCCAAGATATATGCTCAATATTTTTTTGTTTGTAAAGTTCGATAATCATGAGAAAGGAGGGAATAATAAGCTCTTTGTAAAATAAATATCTTTGCCATTTTATTTTTGGTGATAATATATTTTGCCATTTCTCCTTTTTTTTTTAATGACATGATTTAATAAATTATTGAAGCTTATCTCAAATATAATCAGTAGCTTCCAAAGGGTGGTTAGTAAGAATAATATTTTTGGGTGAAATGGCAAGTATACTCAACATACTAAATTATTATGTTGTTGTTGAGAAAAAATTGCCAGACGTCAGCAGCTTTATGCTTTCTCCATTGTCATCCTCGACACGCAGTCGGCATTCCTGAATGAAGCACTCAAACTGCTTTTTCACGTCAATTTCTCGCGTTTCTTTGCACTCTACCTCCTCCATTCCCAAATTACCCCTCTAAGGCAAGAAAACCCCTTTCTCATTCAATTAATTAATTAAAAATTATCCGAAAATTAATAAGCAAAATCCGTTTTATGGGCTCAACACTCATGTGACACGATCTTATAGTTTCTGAAATGCTGCCTCCAAATCACAACGGCATAATATTATTATGTATTAAAAAACTTTTTCCTCTCATACTATTTGGATTTTCCTTCCAGATTTACCCTTATCTATTCCTTCTGTGAGCTGGAAATATTTTTTATTTTTGATTTTGATTATATAGGTACCGAATAATCTATCTTTGCCAAATTTGTAGCCAGTGTTGCAGGAGGATCTATGTTTTTTTTTTGTGTTTTTTTTGGGTCGTGTTTGTCACATACGTACGGAATTTGTTGGAACCCATTGAACTGTAGAGAAGGTGCTTTTGGTTCACTGCCTTCTTCCTGCCATCTGGTTTAGGGTTAGGGTTAGATCTGTTAAATTACATTCCGGATTTTTTTTATTTGTTTTTAGAAAAATCTTCCATGAAAATTAGGGTTTCTCGTTCTCACTTTTAATTATACTGTCAACAAATTAAGCTTGATTGACCTGTTGGCCACTTCAAAATCCTGCTGTAGGTAATGGAGATTTAAGCTGCATAATATCAATTGGAATTTCAGACATCTGGATCAAGAACATGTAAGGTTAATTCTCAATAATCTTAAACTGAATTTTATTTTTATATATGTATATTTTGTTGGGATAAAAGTGCCCTCTGATTAACCTAAAATCAACTAAAATTTCTTTGATCACCGTTATGTTAAATTGATTGGTATTATGAATTTATAATAATTTCTGCTTTGATCTACACATTTTTTATTTTGTGCTAGAAATAAAGATATTTAAGGCTTTTGAAGGGCCTTTCAATAGGATCTTTTATTGTGTGTTTTTTATTCTCTAAGAGACTTATGAGTTATTTTTAACTGTGTTTTCTCATAATCAGGATGCTAAAACTATAACTCAGCTGCTAATTTCAGCAGTTAAAATTCAAAATTAAGATGCTCATTTATAAAAATTATTAAAATTATGTTATCTCTCGTTATTTCATTAAAATTATATGGAAATTTATGTCAGACTAATTGCTTTTCTGATTAAAGCATCTTGAAGTGATTTTTACTTTCTTTGTATTCTTGATAAGCTTAGTGTCAACAAAACATGCTTACCTGGTAGAAGTTCTGGTTGGATATTGATATATCTTTAACACCCTCAGGACGCAAAAGGCAACTAAAATTAAACTGTGAAGTGTGCCTTGGATTCTGGATAATTTGACATACATGTAGATTATGTTTGCACTGATTTTTGAGTGAAGTAAGAGCTTTCTGTCGTTTGGATATATTACATTTACTGAGCCCCCTCTCTCATTCTATATCTGGTTAATATAACACATTGCTAACTGCAGACTGATGATCTCCAGCTACTTTTGAAGATGGAACATTGCATTAGCTTCTAAAGAGTTGATCTCTATCCGTAACACTGTGCTGTGGCAGTTAGGGAACCCAAAAATATGGCACTTGTCCTTTGTTACTACTCATTGTCTCACAGTGAGGTTAATAAACCCGGGTATAGATGATCACCTTGTTGTCTATTAGATTTTGCTGATTCCTTGGTCGTACAGGGAACACAAATCAGACACCTTTTTTTTTTTTTAATCTATTACATCTGCATGAGGTCTCTGATGGCGACTGAACTCATGAGATTCTGTGTCCAAGAAGATAACGAAGAGTTTCCCTCAGTTCCCCCTGGCTTTGAGTCATATACATCTTTCTCACTGAAGAGGGTGGAAGACAATAATAAACACAATGATAAAATAGTGACCAGTTGTTCAGCCTCTACAAGTGCTTCTGAATCACAGTCAACTCAGGTGGAAACTGAGGTTCAAGTTAGTGACACTGCAAAGGTTCCTAGGTCCCTCCGACGAAGACCATGGATTAACTATGGACTATATGATAACAGTTCAGAGGAAGATACTGATTCTGAGCGGCATGGTCAAGTTAGTCTTGTGTTTGTTTTTGTGGCCTCATGATTTTCAGTATACTGTTTCTTTGTTCCCAAACAAGATGGTGTACTTCTATATATCATCTTATATATGAATGTCAATGCAGAATTTCTCCTCAAGACAGTGTCTTCCTAAGGGAGTCATCCGTGGCTGTCCCAATTGCAGTAATTGTCAAAAGGTTATATTTTCTAAATGCTTGCTTAAATTGTGTTAACCTTATGGTTGCTTTCTTGCTTTTTTAATAGCAAAGTAATTCTTACTATTGTGATTATCATAATTTGCATTACCTAGTTTATTGATGAAGGATGTTTTATGACAACACAATATTAGGCTGATACATGTGGTTGGCTGGTTAACCACTACGTAATAGAATACTTATTGTATGATAAACAGTTGGTGTTTGAAATCTTGTGACAGGTTGTTGCTAGATGGCAACCAGAAGATGCATGCAAACCGAATGTTGAGGATGCTCCTGTTTTCTACCCAACTGAAGAGGTATTAATCAGTCAGTAGTTCATGTGGCACTTTTTAACTACCTCCTGTCATTGTCATCAATCCTTAAACTTTTACAAGTTAGCCATCTTACAATCCGATATTTGACTTATCTATAATTTTTTTTCCAGGAATTTCAAGATACTTTGAAATATATTGCAAGCATCCGCTCCAAAGCTGAACCCTATGGAATTTGCCGCATTGTTCCCCCTCGTTCTTGGAAACCTCCCTGTCCTCTCAAGGAAAAGAGTACATGGGGAGTTTCTAAATTTGCTACTCGTGTCCAGAGAATTGACAAACTTCAGAATCGTGATTCAATGAGAAAGATTTCAAGGATTCATAGCAACATGAAAAGGAAAAGGAGAAGATGCACAAGAATGGGGATGGATAATGGGACTATTGGAGGACTTAATTCTGGGTTTTGTGAGTCTGAAAGGTTTGGGTTTGAACCTGGTCCAGAATTTACCCTAGAAACATTTCAGAGATATGCGGATGATTTTAAGGCCCGATACTTTGAAAAGACTGAAAGTGTTTCTCACGTGGGAGGTAACACAATCATGTTTAAAAGCACCTGGGAGCCATCTGTGGAGAACATTGAGGGCGAATATTGGCGGATGGTGGAGAGACCTACGGAAGAAATTGAGGTCAATTTTCTTATTCTTAGTACTTCACTGCTCCATGGTTTTGTTGCCTATTGATTGTGCTATGTCCCCTCTTCTTATCTGTTGTTTTGTATCATCTAGGTGCTTTATGGAGCTGATCTGGAAACCCGGGTTTTTGGAAGTGGTTTTCCCAGAAAGTCTGGTGAAGTTGAATCTGCTTTACATGAACAGTACATAAAATCTGGTTGGAACCTAAATAACTTTGCTAGACTTCCTGGATCTGTGCTCTCTTATGAAGGCAGTGATATATCTGGTGTTCTAGTGCCATGGTTGTATATAGGAATGTGCTTTTCTTCCTTTTGTTGGGTAAGAACCATATCTTTTTTCGTAGGCATTTCATAAAATTTTCACTCAAAACATGCTTGTCACCGGTATGGTCTGATGTCAGCAGCCCATATCTTTTGTTACCCAGTATAGTCTGATGTCAGCACAAAGTGTTATCTGCATGTCTTGCATGTGTTTATGTTACATTTTCATTTGTTTGAAGTATATCACTTGTTTGTGAATGTGTCCCACCCCTCTTTTTGTGGATGAGTGTAGGGATGTGATTGTGGCAATTGATGCATTGGATGCGTTAACCCTCATTTGTTCTGTATAATTCTAGATACAATAACTTTCTTGTGTTGTCTGTCTGTCTGTTCAAGATTTGTGTGAGTGTGAAGAGAGTTTTTCTTGTAGCTTACATCGGTAGTTGTTGCTGCTACTGAATTTTTCTTCATTACAGCATGTGGAAGATCACCATTTATATTCACTGAATTACATGCATTGGGGTGCTCCAAAATTGTGGTTTGGTGTTCCTGGTAAAGATGCTTGCAGACTGGAAGAGGCCATGAGAAAGCATTTACCAGACCTTTTTGAAGAACAACCTGACTTGCTTCATAAGCTGGTGAGTGAAAAATTTGTACAATTGCATAATGTCATTAGCATCAGGATGTTGCTCATGAGTTCATTCACTGATTCGGCACTTGCATTTCATGTTCTTCTTGCCCTATATGGTCTTCTAAATTGTTGTTTTTGATGAATTTGTTGGATTCATTTCATCTTTCTCAAAATCCATGTAGACGGATTTGGTCTTTATATCCCTCTAGTATGTTCAATAGTAAATCTTTCTATTATTTTTGGGTCTAGAACCCTTGGAATCTTAATTTGTCTTCTCTGAATTCTCTTTTGATATTCAAGGTTCCTTCCAAGGTTTAAGTTTATGTTTGAACTGCTATTTTGAACAAGATTAACACTAATGAATAATGATTATGTTGCAAATAAGCCAACCACACAGCCTTATCCCTGATATGTATGTATGTTGTGTTTCAGTAGCCCCAAGACTCAATCACTTGTCTTTCCATTGTGATATGACTTGGCAGTTATGTAATAAGTTTGTCATTGTTTGGAGTTTCGTGGTCTGTCCAAATACTTTGTATGGTTTCTTATCAACTAAATATTGTGATTTTGGTTTCTATTGTGTGTGTGTTTTGTTTGGTTTGGGGAGGGGGGGGGGGGGGGGGGGGGGGGGGGGGAGGGAAAAAGGGGGGGGGGGGGGGGGGGGGGGGGGGCATAAAATTACAGACTGCCATGTGGCTTTGATTAGGAAATCGACTCAATACTAATCGTATGAGTCAGTTATATAAATATT
>JANHAO010014132.1:0-15507 GCA_026873985.1 Saraca asoca | reverse complement strand
TTCTTATTTTTGAAAAAAATTTGAAAACAGCTATATACAAAAACAAGTGAAAATACCATTTTTCTGTTTCCTGAAAACTGTTTTTTAGTTACACTTTTAGAAAACAGTTTTTAAAAAATAGTTTTTAAAAACAGGTTACCAAACAGATTTCTTTGTTTTTGCAGAACAAGAAAACAAGAAAACTGTTTTTAAAAACAAAAAAACAATTTTCCAAACAGGGCCTTACCTTCTCCATTTTCACTACCACTAAATTCATCACTATATGTCTTCCCCTTTATTCTCAACCTAAGTATGTGTCTAGCGAAGAGAACCTCGTGGAAGACTTTAGCAAATTTGGCATCTTCTTGCTTTTTATATTTCATATAATACAAATCTTTGACAGTATGTTGAAATATTTGAACTACTGAGTATAAATATCTAAATGTGCACATAAGATTACACTTGATGAATTTAATTATTGATAAAGTTATTAAGTATTGGCACCGAAGTGGTATGTTCATTGTGAATCTTATCATTAATATTAGTTTGTTCTAATTAGTAATCAACAAATCTTATGATGCAATATCAATCCACATGACAGTTACATGGAATAAAAAAGAAAAGACTTTTTAAATTTTAATATATGTTGTTTGTCATTTATGGCAAAATTATTGAGGAAAGATAAAGATGTGTTTTTTTTTTTCATTCCTTAAGATAATTCAGGTCTATTTTTTATCTAGGTGGATCAAATGTGGGAGGAAGAAAAAGTGTGCCTTTTCAATCTCCTACACATGTGATTATATTTAATTTACTAATAATAAGGTAGAAATTAACTACACCAATAGTGAAAAATTTATGAGGTTTATTATTAGAAATTAAACATATGTTCATTTCTCATAACCATTGAAGAAGACATAAAAAGTAAGAGAAAAAAACTCTTGATTTCTCATGTATGATTTTTTAAACTAATTACACTTTATTATTATGGAATAATAATAGAATTAAGTGATGTGGTTATGATTTTTGGATATGTAACCATTGGGCAACCAAAAAACTTATTTTTTTAGGTAACATAACTGATGTTATTATATAAGTGAGGTGAATCATAATGTGAAAGAAACATACACACATTCAGTTATTCTATTAGCTCTTGATTCAAAGGTTATACTCAGGTCTTTATTATGCAAGAAAGAGAGTAAACAAATCTTCCATTTTACTCTTTATAGTCTTAGCTTGGTTACTTATCCTAGGCACATTTTGGGGGCTATTTCTATCATCCTAGGATTATTCTATAATTTTATTAGGATCAAAGGTCTTACATGTGTTGTAGCTCACTTTACTTGGAAAGACAGGTTAGTTTATGAATATTTATATATCATTTTTATTTATTTTTAATAATAAATAAATAAATAAATAAATAAATCACAATACTACAACCATGATCTCCTCACCACACTCCTAAAAGTAGTCATCCACTGGGATTGTAGTATATAACTCAGTCACAAGCATTAACTGTTCACACCTCCATTTCCTATCTCCATTATTAGTCACTTTTTTTGTTACATTTCCTATCCTCTTTCAAAATAGGACAAGCTGGGTAGCACAAGTTATCAGCTTTAATGATGGAAAAGATGGCACAGACAGTTATCCAATTAGGTTCTCTGGAGTTTCAAATTTCTCATCTTTAATTTGAGATATAGTCTTTTGTACATTTGTCCTACTGACACCAGACGTTTCTTTAAAAATAGAAACAGTTGGAATGTTATTCCATTCGTTTTCAAACCAATGCTTCAGTTTATAGGCCTCTGGAAAATCTAGCTTTATAAGTAGCTGACTAGTGACAATGGTCCCAAGAACCTTTCTATTGAACTCATTTACTCTTGCAGCCTTTACAGCCAGAATTGGAAATGCCCTAGATTGTAAAAGTTGTTTAAATGAAATTGTTTGGGGCTTGTAGAATATTATTTTTAAGGATTATTCCGCTCTCTTTAGTGTAAAGTGTTGATGTAGTAACCTTCTAGGATTTAATAGACCATTTGGATGTGTGCACTCATGCCCAGAGCACGAATAGTAGAGTAGAAAAATATAACGAGAAAAATAACATTGCTATATTTGTGAAAAAGAATGAGAAAGTAGATAAGAGCTTTGCTTTGCTTTGTGATAAAATGTGTTGATGATCTTTTCTTCTATAATGAGTCTCACTATTTATAAAAGAAAAGAAAAGTACCTGTTAGAGAAAAACATGTAAATGTATCATTTGATTTGTTTTTAGTTGAGAAAAGCATGTAAGTATATCTATTTGTTGGCATAAAAGATTTTTTGTTTTATAAGATAAGTATATCTATTTGTTGGCACCGGTATCAAGATGTTAAAACTTGAAAGAAGAATTTGATATTTAGGAGATATAATAGGTGACCTTTATTTGTTTGTTGAAACCTTTAACTCTATAAAAAAGTATTATTTTATTTTTAAAAGATGATAAAGGGATAAATATAAGGAGATATATCACAGACACTTTTTGAAATAAAATATTTTATTTAATAAGTTTTCACTTATTTCAAAAGGTTAAAAAGTAACGAATATTTAACGGGTATTTTGAATAAAAGTAAATATGTCGATTTGGTGTCTTTTGGACTATAAACTTGTAATACCCTAGATTTTCTACAATTAAATCTAGGAATAAAAATGGCCTTTTGGGGAAAAATTTGGAAATTTTTTGAGAATTTTAAAAAGGAAAATTTAGAGTCATAGAATATCTGAGTATGACAGAAATATACTATATAAATTTTAGGAATTCTCAGAAGGTTGAAATTCCCAATTCTGATGCTTATGGAGCAAAATTTATGTTTTTGGGAATTTATTTTTGAAAATATTCGAAAAGATCAAAACTATGGCTACAAGCACTCAGTAAGTGTAAAATTATAGTCGTTATGAAGGTTTATGACTTAGTTAAGTTAACTTGTGTTAAAAATTTGTTGCTACTGGCGATCAATGAGTGTGTCAATTTTGGACTTAAAATGGAAAAGATAGGAAAGTTTTTAAAAGGGAAAAGTCAAAGAGTTAAGTTGACTTTCTTTTTCCCCATTTTGCTCTTATAGGAATCGGTTCCTCTTCTCCTTCTTTAGCCTATATTTGGTTGCAATTCATATAACCAAGTGACTTCTTCTCCAAGCTCATTCTCTCTTTATAAGCTCTCATTCTTTTTCTTCAGGTAATGCATCATTCTTTTATATTAATTTCTTATATTTTTATTGGTAATTCCTCTCTTTTTCATTTTTAATTTGATATTGAAATCTTGTTGATTTATAAAGTAAAATGAGTTATGAATTTTTGAAATCCATTGTCACATTTACGTTACTATTTAACCTATGAATCAACATGATTTTTCTTGTGTTTTAGAGTTTGAATTTGTTAGATATAGCTAGTTTCTACTAAATGCAACTATAATCTAAATATATAAGCTTAATTGAAGAAAGAAATCCTTAGAAAAATTTAAAAGCTAATAGACTCTTTTTTGTGTGTTTTTGAAGAGTATAAATGGTTTCGGTGAGATTAGTCATGTTTTTTTATTTTCAGCTGTCAAGATGAGTGATTCTTACATTTCTTTTGAATTTTGTATGTGATTATCATTTAAGATCCTCTGTATGTGGTGCAAGTTGAGGAAAAATGGGTATTTGAGTTGGTGTGGAAATGCTTGTGAATGGTTGAGTTATTGTTAAAAATGGTTAGTTTTCTAGTGGAAAGGTTGAGTTATGTGTTGGCTTGAAGTTTTGGAAATTATTTTGTTGAATCCCTATGAGTTAGAGTAAATTTGTATGTGTTTCCCCTATTTTTGTTGGCCTTTCATTTCCCAGAACCATATGATTCGAATTGCCAATTTTAACTGAACTTGTGATCATGCTTGCACTTGTAGAACAAGTATTGCAACTTATGCTTTGAATTTGAATTGAAATTCTGGTTGTTTTCCGTACGAGTCAAATTAACCTTGCATGAATATGCTTTCCTGGTTCTGCTTGCAATCCTGATCGTGTATAAGAAATTGGACTTCTTGAAAGCTTATCAATTTTAGTGAGTAAACTCGCATTTTGAACTGACTTTCTTGCAAGTCGAATTGAACCTACCTTGTTCGAGTCCCGTGATTCTAATTGTGATTCTACTCATGGTTCAACAGTGATCACACTTGTAATTCTGATCACACCTCTAGAAAATTTTACCATTCCTTTTTTTTTCCTAGATTCCAATTTCTTTTCTCTTAGATATCCTTTAGCCCATTGGTATAACCGTATACATGGTTTAGCTAGATTAAATGAAGTGATTAGGCCCCACATGAGTAATGTATAACCCAATATCAATAAAATCCGATAATGGTTGTTATTGTTATTATGGTAATGAGATAAATAATGTATGATTATGAAGGCAGTGGATTGTAACCCTTGAGTTTGAAACTGATTATTAATGTGTGAAGTAATTATTATGAATGATGATATTACTGATCTATCGAGTCTTTTTCCTTGAGATGTAAATAGTATATGACATATGATATGTTGATAATGAATTATCAAGATATGGCAATATATGTTGATGTCGGATTTTGGTTATGCTCTAAACTCCGGCCAACAGGGGGATTCTTTCAGGATCTCAAGCCTGTATCCGATTCAGATGTATTAGAACGACGAAATAAACAAAGATGAAGGGAAGAGTGGAGAAGAAGACACAAGGTTTAACGTGGTTCGACCAAATCCAGATATCATTGGACCTTATGTCCACGGTAGTGTGCTATTGCAATAGTGTATTTACAATGTTACAATGTTACTCTTGGTTTTGGCAGAGCTTCTACACAGAAAAGTTGGCTCTCTCCCTTCCTTTAATAATGCAATCCTATTTATAGAGGAAGGAGGAGTTACATGTATTAATTACAAGCTACAGTTATGTTACATCAAGATATAAATGAGAAAAATAATAATCAGGCTACAATCCGGCTATTACAGAATGTAGGCTGTGAGGTGGGCCCCCTTGATTGACTGTAGACTTGTGTCTGTCTGCACCCGTCGCTCAACGTTGCTTTATCGAGTGAGGTGCTGGGTGCCCCGAATGGGAATTCCTAGCTCGGGGTCGTCATGGGAACCGCTGCAGTGAGCTTGGTGCTGCTGCAACAAGGTAGCGGGCTCGAGCAGGGTGATTGGCTACTTAACGAGCTGGTCTTGTGATTTCCTCGTTGCGTCGCGAGGTGAGGCTTGCTTTGCGAGATGGTGCCGGGACAACTTTGCTATGCCACTTTCTGATGGAGGGCGAAACGAAGCTCGCTGGACATCTTCAGTGAGGCAAGGGGCTTGGCCTTGCTGCGCTCGGGGGCTCGTTCACTCGAGGCCATTTTTGCATATAATAGGATTGAACCGATTTTCACATATAACATAAGCCCCCTAACTCTCAGTTCGCCTAGCGAGTTAGGAGTTAAGACTTTGTAATTCCCGATCCGTCAGAATCTTACTTCATGTATTTTCATTAGCTCGCAGTCGGAGCTCTCTAATGCAGATATGCCTTGTTGAGGTCTTTCAATGAATGAAAGTTTTTTTTCCACAATTTTCGTTTATTGTCATTTTCCTTTGCAAACACTTCGGTTTGAACCATCTGTGTGACCTGCGCATAGTCAGAAGACAACATGAGTTGTGAATGGGAGCGATGTTACGCTTGGGTCGATCCTGTGATCAAATAAATGAACAGATCAGTATGAAAATTATTGAATAATGAAATAAGTTCGCACGCAAGCTGTGAAATTATCAATTGAGCAATCTTGTGCTTGGGCCGATCTTGTGGCCGAATAGATAAATACGCACGGGAGTTACAACTTCATTGAGTTCGCATAAGAGCTGTAATTTGATAAATGAGTGATCTCGTGCTCAGGCCGATCTCGTGGCCAAATGCTCATGAGAGCTGTGAATTTGATAGAAGAGCGATCTCGTGCTCGGGTCGATCTTATGGCCAAATGCGCATGAGAGCTGCGACTTACTTGAGTTTGCATAGGAGCTACGAAATTGATAAATGAGCGATCTTGTGCTCGAGCTGATTTCGTGGCCAAATAGAAGGGTGACCGATCTTATGGTTAGGGTGATCTTATGCCCAAATAAAAGGGTGATTGATCTTATGGTCGGGGTGATCTTGTGCCCAAATAAGTGAGTGTTTTTTATTGTCTCCACACTTCAGCGAGCCTGCAGCCACGCTGGCATAAGCGAGTTTGTTTTGAGCGTCTCCATGCCTCAGCGAGCCCGCAGCTCAATTGGTTAAGTGAGTTTTTTTTAAGCATCTCCACGCCTCAGCTAGCCCATAGCTCAACTGGTTAAGTAAGTTTATTTTAAGCGTCTCCACGCCTCAGCGAGCCCGTAGCTCAACTGGTTAAGTGAGTTTATTTTGAGCATTTCCACGCCTTAGCGAGCCTGCAGCTCAACTAGTTAAGTAAATTTATTTTAAGCGTTTCCACACCTCAACGAGCCCGTAGCTCAACTGGTTAAGTATTCGTCAATTCTTCTTTGGATTGAGCTCCGGGGGGCCACAACTGAATGAAAGATTAGAGTGTGAAGCCTTTCATAAGGTTTACGATAAGTTAACAGCATGCAGACTGTGGACGTTGCTAGCATGATAAAAGAAAACTTAGTATTAGTAATTGTATTCAAAATGTTTATACAGTTTACAAATAGATACAAGAGTTCAAAAGATTATCCTGATAGTAGGGGATCATTCTCACTTGGCATCCTGTCAGGATGATCCATACTGTTGTCTGGAAGGCCCCTTGGTCGGCTATAGACTTGTGTCTATCTGCACCCGTCGCTCGACGCTGCTTTATCAAGCGAGGTGCTGGGCACCCCGAATGGGGGTTCCTAGCTCGGGGTCGTCATGGAAATCGTTGCAGCGAGCTTAGTGCTACTGTAGCAAGGTAGTGGGCTCGAGCAGGGTGATCGGTTACTTAACGAGCTAGTCTTGTGATTTCCTCATTGCGTCGTTGCGCCGTGAGGTGAGGCTTGCTTCGCGAGATAGTGCCATGACAACTTTGCTATGCCACTTTCTGATGGAGGGCGAAGCGAAGCTCGTTGGGCATCTTTGGCGAGTGGGGGACTTGGCCTTTGCTGCACTCAGGGGCTCGTTCACTCGAGGCTATTTTTGCATATTACAAGACTAAATCGATTTTCATATATAACAGTATGATTGTAATTGTACTTAAATTTTACACTTGTGATATAAATGTTATGAGACTCAAAATGTGATGAAGGTGATGAAATGAGAAAATGAACCGATCTTGGATTTACGCATTCTAATATGCCGAGTGGTATAAAGCAGGAGCCTAGAGAGATAAGATTGGGATTGTGTAAAATAAGGTCGAATAGAGGAACAAAGAGATTTAAATTGCATTTATTTATTATGTTGGGTATTGGAATTATTATTTTGAATACATAGGAATGTGATAAAATATGACTTGATTATATGACATCGATATTGATAGTTTGTGGCCACGAGGAAAGTATGGTCCTCTAATGTGTTATTGGTAAAGTAGAATAAATTGTGAATACTTGGTTTTTTTTACAATGTTACTATGTATTGCTCAATATTATGAAGTTCATAAGTTTGGTAGGAATTTTTCTCACTGAACCTTTAGACTCACTCTTTTGTGGATTAATTTTTTTTTTAGATTCTCAAGAAATACTAGATAACCTTCTAAAAGAAAAGTAAGCATGAACAATGATCCAATAGAGATTACAGCCGACATCCATACCACCATTATGACAAGTCCATTAAGGTTCTATCAAATTAACATCCACCACATTGTTATTTTAAACTTAACAGGTTGTGAAGTTTTGCAATCATTCCCCTTTGAGCTTTCTAGTATCCTACTTGTGAAGGCTCTTAGATGGTTAGACCCTTGGAGATCTTTCATCTGACTTGTATTTTTGCCAACTTTTGAAATATGTAAATATACAAGGCCATGAGGTAACCAAGGGCATAGTTAGCTCAACTTATGATTTTTGGTATCTTGATGAGTTATAGGTTGACCTAACTTCTTTTGATAGATCTGCCCTTACAGGACATAAGATGGAAAAGGGGAAAGAATCTTTGTAGTGTTAAGTAGATGTAAAAGTGACTTTTGGGATAGAAAGATATTGACAAACTTATTTTGAACTTATGTATAATGAAAACAAAGTTGAAAGTGGGTATGAGTCTTTTGGGCATAACCACTGTATATTATGATGCATATTATGAAATAGGTTTCATCAAAATGTGTTATCCTTTCTTCTTCTTTACACACTTTATGATTGTTTAGTTATGTAAGTGATTAAAACATACAGCTCTAGAATATGTTGAGACTAGTGTAAGCAGAATCGACTAAACTATCATCAGTAAAGTAACATGTTTAAAAGGTTGATGAATATTAACAGAGGAGTTAGTATTCACATTGGACATGACCAGGAAAATCAAGTTGTGACATGTTTGGTATCAAAGCAATGGTTTAGGTTAAACCTATGAGTATAAGCCTACAAGTATAGCCATTTAGAGTCTTATAGTGGTGGTCGCATCATCAGATGTTAATAGGAATAGTACTAATAGCACATGTGCACTTGAGAGCACGTATTGCTGATACCATTCCCGTTGACCTTGTGGAGTATGTGTCCATATTGGCAGCATTAAATGGGAACCTTTGTAACTCTTTAGAATATGATTAATTTTGAAATGTAGACTATGGTGAGAACAAGAAGGCAAGAAAATCAAGATTCTGAGTTTGGCCATGGAAGGTTGTCCATCATACAGAACAGTCCATTCCATGAAGTCGGCGACAATCCTGAAATCTTTCAGTAAGCAGAGACTATAGTGTAGCAAGTGATGGATCGCTTGGTACATGCATTAACTTAAAATCAAAACCATGACTAGAATAGAAAATATAATAGAAATAGGCAAGGTGAAAGAGATTAAATTCCTCCTGCTAGAAATGAGCAAAAGAGTAGGCTGAGAATGGTACATGAATTCCTGAAACTGAAGCCACCTTATTATGCGAAAATTGATTCTTTTGTGGATCTGTACCAATTCCTGGACTAGATTGAAAGGTATAAGAGGATACTGTAGTGCCCTAAACCTTTACTAATAGAACTAGTCAGGTATTAGTTGGATGATCTAGCATATTACTAGTATGTTGGAGTTATTAAAGGATGAGTTGCCGATGTGGAATCGTTGACTTGGGCAATGTTCCAAGAAGTCTTTATTGATAGATTTTTTCTTCCCAATGTTTGACAAGTGAATGCTTTGAGATTTAAAAATCTGAGACAAGAAAATATGTCGATGAATGAGTATGATGCTCAGTTTACTTGACTCTTCTAATATGCTACCCATTTGTTCCTTAATGAGGCTATGAAAGTAGAAAGATTTGTGCAAGGGCTTCAAGACTACTATTTTGATCTTGTTAAGGTTGATTTCGACATAATGTATCGACAAGCTATGAATCAAGTCTTGCAAATCAAATTGAGGTCTAAAGAGCATTGTGAGAAGGAAACATCTATTGGTAGTAAGAAATGAACCCGAATTGAGGGGACTAATACTACACCAAGTGAGAAATTAACTCCAACCTATGAAGCACCATTTAGCGAATGGAGAGGAAATTTTTTTAGACCACCTAGTCCATAAAGTCAGTCTGCAAGGAGAAATATGGGATGCCAATTTGTTTTAACTATTTCTATTCCTTATTACAGGAGGAATATATCTTAGAATCAAGGAAATTTTAATGCTAATGCATCCTAATGCAAGATTTGTAGTACAAATCATCTTGGAGCTTTAGAAGAAATCTGATGGGATGTTTTCGGTGTGATCAACCAGGTCATAAAGCAAGGGAATGTCTGGCGAACAGGAGTGCCTTAGGATATGGCATGAATTACACAACCATACCTTAGAACCAATTAGCAACCTAAACTATAGCATTAGTGAGAGCACCAACAACTTTTGATAAGAGTGACGGAAAGGGAAACTGAGGGAGACACCCCAATGAAACTACAATAAAGGTTTATAATCTAATCAAACAAGATGTTCAAAAATCAAATATTGTTGTCTCAGGTATTTTGAAAATACATGACTTACAAGCTTGGTTAGCTGCTCACTTGTTTATCACAAAGAAATTTACTACGTTGCTAAATGAATTTGGTGAATTGATGGAATCACCATTGATAGTAGTGACTATGGTTGGTAGTTGACTATTTGTTTAGAAATTGTGTTATGATAATAGGGGATAAACAATTGTCTACAAACATAGTTATGTTAGATATGGTTGAGTATGATGTAATCTTAGGTATGGATTGGTTGTCTCAGCACCATATGTGTGTGAATTGTTTTGATAAAATAGTTATTTTTCATGTGATTGTATCTTCTCTTATAATGTTTCAAGGAGAATGTGTAGTTGAGATAGCTAGGTTGATTTCAAGCATGCAAACTTGGAAGTTGTTAAACAAGAGGTGTATAGGGAAAGTTTTGATAATACAAAAATTTCTTGATGTGTTTCCAAATGAATTACCTAGATTGCCACTAGATAGGGAAATCAAATTTACTATTGATCTTGTGCCTAGCACAGAACCTATTTCCATCCGAATGTATCTAATGGCACCTATGGAATTGAAATAATTGAAAACTCAACTCCAAGAATTAATTAACAAAAGCTTTATTCGTTCGGGTATTTCATCATAAGGAGTGCCTGTATTTTTGTGGAAAAAAAAGATGGAACTTTATGATTGTGCAATAATTATCACCAATTTAACAAGGTGACCATTAAGAATATATGTCCTCTCCTTCATTCTGATCTGTTTGATCAGCTATAAAGAACTAGATATTTCTCGAAGATGTGCCCAAGATTGCCTTTCGGATACATTACAAACATTATGAATTTATTATAAGGTTGTTTGGCTTGACAAATGCTCCAACCACTTTCATGACTTTAATGAACTAAGTCTTTAAATTGTATCTGGATAAGTTCATAATAGTATTTATTAATGATATCATGATATACTCGAAAAGTGAGGAAGTGCATGGTCATCACTTGAGCATAGTGTTGTAGACGCTATGAGAACATAAGCTTTATATGAAGTTCTCCAAATGCGAATTTTGGGCAACCGATGTTAAATTTCTTAATCACATAATGTCACAAGAAGGGATACAGGTTGATACTTAGGAACTAGAAGCTCTAAAGAACCGGCCTAAACTTACAATGCCTAAGAAAATTAGAAGTTTTTTAGGATTTGTTGGATACTATTGATAATTTGTCAAAGACTTCTCTAGAATTTTTACGCCATTGACTTAGCTTACTCGAAAGGGAGTGCGATTTGAATGGACTCCTACTTATGAAGGAAGCTTCAAAAAGTTAAAAGAAGGCTTGATAATGGCCTTGGTATTGACATTGCCATTAGAAGCAAGTAGCTACATAGTGTATTGTGATGCCTCATGAATTGGATTGGGATATGTATTAAAGCAAAATGGGAAAGTAATTATGTATGCGTCATGGTAGTTAAAGAAGCATAAACAGAACTAACCTACTTATGATCTGAAAATGGTAACAATATTTTTTTTGTTGAAAATCTGGAGACATTATTTGTATGGAACAACATATGAAATCTATACAGACCACAAAAGTTTGAAACACATCTTTGAACAAAAAGATTGTAATCTTTGGCAATGAAGGTGGATGGAATTGGTAAAAGACTATGAATCTTCAATAATGTATCATCCCAAAACAACAAATGTGGTGGTAGATGCACTAAGTCATAAATTGGCAATCAGTTTAGCCCATCTTCTTTCTAAAGAAGAAAAATTGATGTGTTCTTACCTAGAAGCTTTGTGTGCTATTAGAAGTTCTAGATTATACCTCAATCTTAGCCTACATGACGGTGTAGTCAATGATAGTTAATCGTGTCAAGGAAGTTTAGAAGCAAGACCCATAATATGTGGCTTTTAAATGAAAAGCAAACACAGAACGTGACTCAAAGCTTACAATGGACAAGGTAGGAGTGCTTAGGAAGGTAGAACGATTATGGGTTCCATAAAAAATACGTAATGAATTGCTATAACAAACTCATAATTTGTCATACACGATACACCTAGGAGTGTAAAAAATGTATCATGATTTGAAAAATGTATTCTGGTAGGATGGCATGAAACATGATGTACTAGAATATGTAACTAAATGCCTTATATGTCAACAAGTAAAGGCAAAACATCAACAATCGGCAGGGCTGCACCAATCCATTAAGATTCCAGAATCGAAATGGGAGAATATATCAATGGATTTCTTAGTTAGTTTGCCAAAGTCACCAAAGGGTTATGATTCAATCTAGGTCATCATTGATCATTTAACTAAATCGGCCTATTTCTTGCCAGTCAAGATGACTTACTTAATTACTCAATACACAAATATATCTTGATTGAATGATTCCTTTGTATGGTGTATGCCACTGATGACCATTTCGAATCATGGTACCCAATTTACTTTTCATTTCTCGCTGTCATTTCAACAAGTGTTGGGTACTCAATTATGGTATAGCACTACTTTTCATCCACAAACTGATGGTCAATCAGAAAGAACTATTTAGATTTTGGAGGACATGCTCCAAGTATGTGTAATGGAATTTGAAGGAAAGTAGGAGAAATATTTTCCACTGATTGAATTTGCATATAATAACAGTTATCAATCTAGTATTCAAATGGCATTGTTTGAGGCATTGGATCGGAAAAGGTATAGATCTCTAATAGGCTGGTTTAAGCTTAGAGAAGCAAAGTTTTTAGGCCCAGACCTTATAGCAAATGCTATTGAAAAAGTGCAATTGATTCATGATCAAATGAAGCCGGCTTAAGACTGACAAAAGTTATACTTGAATAAAAGAAGAAGGGGACTATAATTTGGGGTTGATGAGTCATGTGATTTGGTAAAAAAGAAAAATTGGCACTAAGATATATTGGATCATTTAAAATTATTAAATTCATGGGAGCTATAGCATATCAATTGGAATTACCAATTAAAATGCAAGGAATTTATGCGATATTCCATTTCCCTATTTTGAGGAAATATGTACCAGATGAATCACATATCTTCAAAGAAGAACCAATTTAGCTAGACACCAAATTTACTTATGAGGAGCAACTAGTGGCTATTCTTGAATAACAAGTTTGAAAACTGAGATCAAGGGAGGTTTCCATTGTCAAGGTAATGTGGAAACGAAACGATAAACAAGAAGCCACGTAGGAATTGGAGACCGATATGTGAGAAAATATTTGGTAAGAGGTGATTGCAATAATTATATAAAAATAAAGTGTTAATTATGATTGCTAGATGATCTAGCTAAGTTATTATAGTGGTAGAATTTGAGGACGAATTCTCTTAAGGGAGAAAATTGTAATACTCCAAATTTTCTAAAATTAATTTTGGCAATAAAAATGACCTCTTGGGGAAAAATTTGGAAATTTTTGAGAATTTTGAAATGGAAAATTTAGGGTAAAAAAATGTTTGAGTATGATAAAAATAGACTATATGAATTTTAGAAATTCTCAGAAGGTTGAAATTTCCAATTCTAATGCTTGTGGAGCAAAATTCATTTTTTTTCAGGAATTTATTTTTAGAAATATTTGAAAAGATTGAAACTAGAGTTATAAGCACCAAACAAGTGTAAAGTTATAGTTGTTATAAAGGTTTATGACTTAGTAAACTTGTGTTAAAAATTCATAGCCGCAGGTGATGGGTGAGTGTGTCAATTTTAGAATTAAAGTAGAAGAGATAGGAAAATTCTTAAAAGGAATAGTAAAAAATTTGAGTTGACTTTCTTTTTCCTCATTTTGCCCTTCTAGGAGTTAGATCCTATTTTCTTTCTTTAACCCATAATCAGTTGTAATCCATACAACCAAGTGACATCATCTCCAAGCTCATTCTCTTTCTATGAGTTCTTTTCTATTTTCAGGTAATCATTTATTCTTTCATGTTAATTTCTCATATTTTCATTGTGATTCCTCTTTTCTTCCTTTTCAATTTGATATTAAAATCTTGCTGATTCATAGAGTGAAAATTGAGTTATGAATTTTCGAAATCCATTGCCACTATTCACATCATTACTCAACCCAGGAATCAACTTGATTTTTCTAGCTTTTTAAAGTTTGAATCTGTTAGATAAAACTAGTTTCTACTAAATGGTGCCATAATATAAATATATAAGCTTAGTTGAAGAAAGAAATCCTTAGAAAAATTTAAAAGCTAATAGACTTTTCTTTTGTATTCTTGAAGAGTATATACGGTTCAGGTAAGATTAGTCATGTTTTTCTATTTTCAGCTGTCAAGGTGAGTGATTCTTACCTTTCTTGTGAATTTTACGTGTGATTATCATTTAAGATCCTTTATTAGTGGTGCGAATGAGTATTTGTGTTAGTGTGAAAATGCTTGTGAATGGTTGAATTATTGTTAAAAATGGTTAGTTTTCTAGTAGAAAGGTCGAATTATGTGTTGGTTTGAAGTTTTGGAAATTATTATGCTGAATCCCTATAAGTTAGAGTAAATTTGTATGTGCTTCCCCTATTTTTGCTAGTCTTTTGTTTCCTAGAACCATACAATTTGAATCGCCCAATTTTACCTGAACCGGTGATCATGCTTGTACCTGCAAAATGAATATTGCAACTTGTGCCTTAAGTTCAAATCAAAATTCTAGTTGTTTTCCTTACGAGTTGAATCGACCTTGTACGAAGTTGCATCCGCAGTTCTACTCATGATCCTAATCATGCACAAGAGATTTAGATTCACATTTTGAACTGACTTCCTTGCGAGTCAAATCGAACCTTCCCAATCACGATTCTGCTTACAGTTCAGTAGTGATCATGCTTACAATTCTAGTTGTGCCTCTAGAAAATTTTACCATTCTTTTTTTTTTTTCGCTAGATTCCAATTTCTCTTCTTTTAGATATCCCTTACCCCATTGGTATAATCATATACATGGTTTAGCTAGATTAAATGAAATGATTAGGCCCTACATGAGTAATGTATAATGCAATATCAATAAAATCCAATAGTGGTTATTCTTGTTATCATGGTAATGAGATAAATAATGTATGATTATGAAGGCAGTGAACTATAACCCATGAGTTTGAAAATAATTATTAATGTGTGAAATAATTATTATGAATGATGACATTATTGACCTATTGATCGTGGCATGTCGAAGTCGTCAAATTAGAAATTTATAAACTAAAGCTACCTAAACTAACTTGTAGCATAGGTAACCCAAGTTGAACTCAAGGATCATTTTAGGATAATAATATCAATAATATTAGGAGATGTACACACAGGGGGGGAGGGGTTTGGTAGAAACTAATTAACATAAACTAACAAAAATAAAAACTAAACTACAACAAACATATGCAACCAGCCAAAGGAACCAACTAACTTGAGATTAATACATCCTTGGTCACTTAAGGTTCATTCAATTAATGAAAACCATAACAAGAAGCCTTGAAATGATTAATGAATCTATCCTAAGCAGT